>JABFFJ010000267.1:0-267164 GCA_013623715.1 Fusarium verrucosum
TATTAACCCCTTTATAATAAATTACTATTTAAAATATAAAACTTAATTTATTTACTTTAACTTATTCCCTAAGGCATATTTATAAGATAAAGCTATAAGGGCCGAGGTAACTCTAATCAGGCACTGCAAGCTACTAAATTAACTTAAAGGAGTATTATTATACATATCGAGGTTGCGATGTTGAATTACAACCGAGAGTTTGCTTATATAGACTCAAATGACCGAAATATCGATCGGCTTCTAGGTACAGTATTTTCCAAATGCGCTATCCCTAGTCTATGCCCTTCCTCTTTTCACCTACGCCCAGGTCGAGTCCTTATAATCTGCCCGGCCACGGTCGCAGTTGGTAAGGCCATGATGTGTGTACTGGGTGTTGGCCATGACGGCCATCCACACTGAACCACACTTCCACATGACTAACATGAGACCCCAGAGTGCATGTACCTTCTCGGAATGCCTTCTAGAAATGCACGACTCAAGAACGTCGGTGCAGTACGTTGTTTCCACAGGGAGTTCTGTAGTCTTGCCGTCGGTATAGTCTAGCACAGGACGCACAAGCTTGGTAATCAAGCCTTGCAGATCTGTAAGTCCTGCCTCCTTGACTGATGCTTCGATGCGGTCTAACTCGGCTCGTTGGGCATTCAGTACATCCTGGCCAATCTTGAATCCAAGGCCATTATCCCGTTTAATGGTGTTGAAGGTTGGTGTTGAAGTCAGCTTGTCAGGGCACACGGCGTACTCGGGCGATGGTTCCAATCGGGTCATCAGAGCCACCAGTCTGTGTCGCAAATTGCACAGCTGCCACCAATGGGTAAAGAGAATTGCCAGACCAGTGGTGTTGAAGGGGTCATGGTCTGCACAATGCTGAAGCGTCGCCACCAGACCGATGTAGACGGACCTCAAGGCCTCGAAAGAGAGGTCACCGCCCGTCAAAGAGGGAACCAGGTTGCTCACTTCTCCGCAGGCAACATCGGGTCCAACGTCAATCAAGTCGTGAAGAGCGCAGCCCAGGCCTCCAAGCACCAAACTGTACTCATCGCCGGGGCTGTCGTACCATACATGGCAAAAGGCAGCATCGGCCATTCTGTACCGCGCGGCGGCGGCCAAGTCGTCCCAGATTGCGATACAAGGCATAGAATGCAGCTTTCTGGAGTCCTCCAAAATAGCCTTGGCCCTGATGGCAGTGAAATTGCAAGACACGACGGTAACGATATCAAGCAGATGAGAGTTCAGGTCGGCATTGCCAGTATCGTAGCCACGTACCTTGACAAATGTATCACTGATTCTCTTGCCCAGCTCTGGACTGAAGTTGGCAGTCGAGTAGTCGTACATGAATCCCGCATCCATCAGAGCCCATAGGCCCGAAATACTGCCACCATAGACGCCTCGGTCATAGGCCAAAGACATAGCTGCGACACTCGTGTTGCGCATGGCTCCAGAAACGCGTTCGCGGTTGCAAAGGTCCTCGAATTCAGCGGTCGGGCAAGTTGCGTAGCCACTCAGCTTTGGGGGCAAACCATCTCCTTTGATGGCAATCTTGGCGAAAGAGGCATCGACTGATGTTCGAAGTCCGCCGACCTTTGTGTCAAGACCGTTGGCCATAGTCTGATCTCTCATCTCGAGAAGCTTTGCCGCAGTGTGATAGAGCTCAACACAGCACATGACAACACTCAATACCCTGGCATTTCGGAGGAGTCCGATGGCGTACAGTTGGTGTGTCAGGTCATCCTGGGTAGTTCCTGTGAGGGGGATCTGGCCCTGATATCTGAATGTTCCCAGGGTGCCGTCGCTTGAAATTGTTTGCACGGTCTGGGGCTTCACTACAGCCTCCTTGTCCACACACTTCATCTCCACGTGACGTAGACGCCATGCAGGAGCAACTTCAGCATGAGACCTTGTGCCCTTGAGGTGGTTGACGGTAGTCTTCTCCCAGGTCTCCTCGAGGACAAAACCTTGGGTATGGGGGACACCAAGCAGCGTGGACAGGTCGGGAGCGGGAACAGGCGTTTCGCTGCCATTAAACCAGGGGCTAGGTGCCTCTATGGCGTCCCAAGCAGGCGAACGGCTGCAACCACCGGATTCCTGAATACCTGGGAAGAGAGTATCCGTCGTTGCTGCCGTTGATTTCAACTGAGATACGTATTTCAGAAGGTCTTCAACACAACACTTGGAAGGGTTCTTGCAGTCTCCGGTGCACTTGAATCGCCAGTTGGTCGGAGTTCGGGGAGCAAGAGCATGAGCCTTCGCAACGGCTTCAGTAAAGTCTATGGCATCTGCACACCCAATCTCATCCTTGAAGACAGCCTGATGCCCGTCAAAGATGGCGGTACCTCCACCGGTTGCAGCAGCAGCCGGAAGCTGGGAAGCATGGCTATCATAGTTGGCAGTCATATTTAGAGCAGAGCAGGTTACAGTCTGATTAGCTGCAGTAGGTGAACTCTAAATTGGACTGGGCACGGCACTAGGCTGAACAAAATGGACAAGTAAGGAAGAGGCAAACGTGTTGATGAGTCGTTGAGTTGAGTTGCTCACTTGTACTAGCTAACTACAGACAGACACCGCTTTTTATACGTATTCTTCTGGTAATTCGCTAAGTTTATGATGTGACAAGGCTGGCCTGATCAAAGAGAGTACCTGGTGGGCATCATCTATGATTCCCCTCTCCAAGAGGACGAGAAGAGGCGGTGACTGGCACAACCGTACAATAGACTTCCCGGCTCGGAAGGTTTCCTGAGGGGTTTTGTCTGAACTTTTGTATATGCATAGCCTAGTAGGGGTAGTGAGGGGGGATTCTCACTTGATTTTCTATGATTGCAAAGGAAAAATAGAGACTAAGTGGGCTTGTGATATATAGTTTGATGGAGTTAGGTAACAGCAGAAAGGAAAAAGACAACGCGAGACAAGAGGGTCTCCCGGAGGATCAGCAGCTAGACGAGGACTGCGTCAGTCAATTGAGGTCGGATTGAGATGGGGTTTTGTTCATGAAATAGATAATAACATGACCACTCGAATGATATCAATAAGTCACTATAACAGTAAAAGAAATCCATAAGCAAAAGCTTAAAGAATCAACTACCGAGATATCTATCGCCAAGAATTCTCCCCACATACATATGTACTCCGTACTGTTGGTAGTTTGCAAAGTCCGCCTCATTTCTGGACCCCTAGCTCATTTTTCGCTGTCACTATGTACCTACCTATCACATTACATCGAGCGTTTAGCCACTACCGTAGCCAATCCGGTAGTCGGTTGAACTGGGGATAACAGGGATTAGAGTCCTGTTGCAACCTCGCGTTGGTTGCTACCACCACTGCCCGGGCCGGTTTATCACTAAAACGGCATCCAAAAGGATGATCAAACAGTCAAGTTTCTTTTACTTTCGGCAAATCCCAACATACATACATATGTATGTACGCCAGCCACGTGGCACGAAAAGAGATCCCAATTAATCAAATATGACATGTCAGAGGTAGCCGACATAGAAGTACCGGTAATTACTCGAATTAGCAATTGCTTAATCACACTGCTCATATCCCGCAAAATCATTAGTGTCTCTTTTAGTACAGAACTAATTATAGCACTGCAACGACAGAATGCGAACGGTCGTTAGGCTCAATACAACTCAAGGGTTACTTCATGACTGAACCGGTCGGGCCGGTAATGGCGTGCAACCTACGCCATAACTTAGGACCGTTACAATGAACTTAGTCTACTCCGTAAAATGCAGGGAAAATACCGTTGAAACTCGATAAGTTCACTACGAACTGCGGGTCCATGGCTTGATTTTAAGCTATATAATTGGATAGAGTGGATATAAGCCGGTTTTATTAACCTAAAAGGGCGTAGAGTCTTCTGACCGTTTCACACTAGCCTGCCCTGACCTATTAGATGGTTCATAGAGGACCCGTAGTTCGTAGCGAACTTATCGAGTTTCTCCAGTACAGGACTATATTGCCTCAAAGATTATTAGAATGAACATGAAGGATAAGAAACTGACTTCAGAAAAATCAAACATCACTTCAAGGCAACTTTATATTTAAGATAATTATTATGTACATGTAAAATTCTAATACATTTTCAAAATATCATCATTTTTAATTTTCTTTCAAACATTATAATAATAACTAAATAATTATTAACTATATTGTAGTTAGTAACCAGACTTTACTCTTTCTCTTTCTCTTCAACATACCTCTATCAGTCGTTCTGTAAGTTCAAGATAGTCGCGGTTGACATCTTCCATAGAACCAAAGGAACACGATCTCCACAGCCCCCCAAAGCCCATCGAATCCAAGACTTCGGTAAGGGTGGACATCGTTCCAGTGGCCTTCGAGAATTGCTGATTCGATGATAGGGCGCGCAGCAGGGTATGCGCAGCTCTTAGAGTTCCCGAGTTCTGGCTGTGCAGCAAAGTGTCGTCTAGCAAAGAACGAATCGCTCCGGATCTTTTGACCAGGTCAGTGTCACAAGTTCAACTCTCTCACATCCTCTTGATATGTAACTTACAATTGCTCAACCACAATGGGACGCTCCGTAGCAAGCTTGTTTAGCCAATCCAGACTCCGCGTCTGTACAGAGTCTTCCACATACTGGAAGTCAACAAGTTCGATAGCAGTGATCAGCAACACGTCATTGTCCGACATTGCTTCAATATCAGGCAGTTTTCGCACTCCATTAGTAAGACCAATCCCATCGGCATTAATACCAGCAGACCAGAGACTGTCTTTGAATTCGTCTTGTTCAACAGCGCGGGCTATCACGAGAGCCATATATGGGGATGTTTGTGTTGTCTCAGCCTTCTCCGTATCTTCCACATTCGACGTCAGATCTAGAAATGAGGATAGAACTCGCATAGTGATTTGGCGCGTCATAGTATCAGTCAGACCGCGGGCGAGGCAAGCACAGACAGCAAGGTGGAATGTTTCCTGCTCAAAATGGATACCGTATATCTCCTCCAGAGGCAACGCAGCTTCGTCCAGCGGAGCTCTTCCTTGGAGAAGTAGCGGTGCCATATTGTCTCCTCGGAACTCTTCCCCAGTACTTATATTGGCTAGTACCGCCTCGAGGAACTGAGCAGTGCAATTAAACAGAGCCGCGGGAACTAGCCGCACCAGTGACATGGCCAGCCAGAATAACTGCAGACCATAACGTGACGCTGACGGGAGTTTCGCCATCATTTTAGATAACGATGTGACGATGGAGACGAGCATTTCACTGTTGTGATCCTCGCCGAATCGGTTGACGCTATTCCGCAAAGCGACCAGTACTTGGTAGAGTAAGTCATCATCAACCTCTTCTCGGGCCAAACATCCCATCACCGCAAAAGCGCGTGGTTGAATAGCAGGATTGTTCTGGAAAGCTGTGCTTGCCACTAGACTCATCCATCTTGATCGCCATGTATTAGCTAGGTCTACTGTTGGAGCAGCAACGGAGCAAATTTCAAAGAGAGCAGATGCGAGATTTTCAGTGGCCGCCAGTGCGGGGCCTGCTTCTTGCGAAGTTGATACTGACGCACCATCGCGAGGAAAGGTAGGGGGTGCCGTAAAGATGTCACTACGAGGGTCGCATAGAAAATCAAGGCTTGCTCGCAGTTTGCTGGACCTTGCATCATCCAGATCGAACGATGTGCACACAGCGTGGACTGAATTGACGAGTAACCGGTAGACCAGTAACCGAACCTCCTGACTTCCGGTGTTGGCCAACATTGTGACGATATGGAAGATTTCTGGTAGAAAAAGTTGAGATTGTACTCCATTGTCGAAAGACAACGCGAGGCAGAAGCGAAGCAAAATGCAGATTTCGGCCCAAACAGCGTTATCTGGCAGGTATTTTGTTGGTCGAAGGGATGATCTGTTGAGAGCCTTACGCAGCCTTGAAAGGATTTTGCCACGCAAGGTGACTGTTCCAATGCCAACCACAATAGACGCAACGATCTCCAAAGATTCATCATGTGCACTATAGCTCATGGCTGATTTGAGAAGCTCGTCGAGGAAGACCTCGAGCAAGATTTCCTCCTGAACAATCATCGGCCAAACAGATTGCTCCAGGGCAAAAGCGAGTGAATGATCCTGAACAGTCACGTCGATAAGTTTTCGAAACAGGATTGCGACTCTCTCTCGTCCTTTCTCCCCATCCAACTCGTTTGTGAGGATGTTCGTTCGTAGACCAGGAAGCCAAGGAGCCATATAGGCGAGACTCAAGGGTTTCTGTTCATCAGGAAAACTTTCCCAGCCAACAAAGAATTCGGTCAGAAAGTCCGATGTCAACTGAGGCTCGCTCAGAGCCAGCTCTTTACTGATGTCCACAACAAAACGGGTTGGATCCAAAGGGACAGACACATCTGGCATAGCGTAAGCTTCTCTGCGTTGAATATTTTTGGGGGTCCTGGGACTAACCTTTGGTGCACACGATCCTCGAAGCAGAGCTGAATTTGAAGGCCCTGCAGAGTGCACCCAGAAGATTGTAGGAAGATAGTCTCAAGACATGATCGTGGCTGGACAAGTTTGCCAGTGACAGATTCAGCAGGGTGCCTGGTACATCTTGCGGTCGGATGAGGCGCTCAACGGATTTGTGAGCCCTAGTATCCTTGCCGTGTTTGGCCTTGGCACCCCGAATCGTCTGGAGCACATCTGACTTCTTCGGGCTCGTAAAGTACATCACGATCTTACCATTGTCGGCCCTCAAGCCAAAAGCTGAGTCGTCTTCAGTCTGAATAGATGTCGGTGCTTCATCGACTTCACCCAACCGGAAAATGTCGTTCACGGTTGTACCCAGACGAAATCCGGCAAATATCTCCTGCTTTTTGGTGGTTGTGACCTGCACAAACTGGCTCCCAACCTTGATAATGACTTCGATCTTGCCCTTTGATTTTGACAGGCGGGTGATTGGTTGAAAAACGTATCGCGTATCAGTTACCACACTGATCGTTTCCTTGGGTAAGTGGAGTTGACTAAGGTGGAAGTGTGCCTGCAAATCCTGGAGGCTCCCTATCAAATGATATTCGACGTTTTTGGGATTGAATACACCATTCTCGTTCTTGGTGCATACCCTCAGTAGACGTCGGAAACATCGTCTGCGGTTGCATTAGCACAAAGCCGAAAATTCCTTGGTTCAGTTAACTTACTTAAATGCACTGTTCATGTTGTAGACGTAGATACGACTGAGGTTTTGTGACAGCTCTGAGGGTGTGAGCAACTCGAGCTTCTTGAATAGATCATCCTGGGGCTCATTGCGGCCATTATAACAAGTCGCATCAATCAAAATTCCAAACGGTCGATGCCACAGTCTGCTGGCAATTTTCAGGTAACAGTATAGCAACGTGTCATAGTCAATGCTTTCCGACTCAATGTGACGGAGGATGACACAGATGATAGAAAGGCCGTCCTAGTCCGAATCAGTAAATATACTTAGCAGGATTGGTTTGAAAATTTACCTTGCTTTCGCCGCCATCATAAACAGCACGTGCTGTCAGGAAAGATTCCGTACTTCGAAAGGCATTTCGAAGCATGAAATTTTGAAATCGAGAGTACAATGGCGGGCTATTGGATGAGACCAGAGGTCTATTCCATGACACAGCAAGGGGTGGTGGACCAAGATTCGCAATCAGATTTCTCAGTGGCTCCAAGACTGGTGATCGACCTCGTATCACGTCCTCTGATGTTCTGCCGTGGTCCTTTCTTTCGCGTGATATGAGCGTTTGCCGTACATGATCCCAGTGGTCGTAGAGAAAGCGATGTAGTGCCACGCAAGACCCAAAATCGAATGATTCGGTAGTGGCTTGTGCCTCCGACTGGTGAGGAGGGACCGAAATCTCGCGAAGGAATGTCGTAACATGATAAATATTCTGTGTCAAGAAGTCGTTGAGTGGGAACATGTAAGGTTCTTTTGCTCCAAAGAGCACATTATTGGCGAGGTTTTGTACGACTTTGGCAATAAGGAGCAGGCCACGACGCATTTCCTTGGACGGTGCTGTTGATACGAGGCCCTCAACTTCGGGCGCGACGATAGCTGGGCAGAAAAAGCGAAGGAAAATGAAAGCTCCGACGGCCGTGTACTTGGCGTCAGGAAACCTTGGCATGACTGCGTTTGATATGATGTGGCAGATCTGACGGAATGCGGGCGGAATGTTAGAAGACGATGCGCAAATGTCATCAATGAAAACCTTGGCAACAATGCGAAGCTGCAATGCATTCTTTTGGAGTTCTTCTGCACTGTTGACTCTCGCAGGATCAAGCTCAAGATCAAGGTCTTTAGATGTCAACATGAGTCGCTCCAAAACCTTCTGAAGGGTTGTTCGAATATACGAAGCGCCCTTCCATTTGGCATATACCGATAGCATCTTGGTTGCAACACATCCTCGACGTAATATTTCAGCCTCATTCTCAGTGTCCCCAATCTCTTGTTTGATAAGTGCTTCCAGCAGCTCAAAGATCATCCCTCGTTGCTCGAAAACGGTGAGCAGACAGATCGTGAGCTCGTCCACCTCAGTGCTTGGGCAAGCCACGGCCATCGAAATGGCCAGGGAGAGATCATTGGTCAGCAACTCCAACAACTCCTCATACTTCTCACTCACAGCCGAGTCTGTCAAGTTGCTAAACTCGGTGCCTTGGATAAGGATATTATAGAGGACCTTTACAAACGCAGTGCGGATCTCAACGTTGTCATGATATCCAATATTGAGAGAATGCTTGAGGCCGACGTCAATGTTTGCACTGAGCAAATTTGACAAGATCGTAATGGCCAGATCTGAATTTGATGCAGACTCTTCGCGAAGGTTGACACTCAGGTTCGTCTCAGTCCTAGTCAGCTCTGACGGCTCATGATTAAGCAAGGACAGAAAGCGATTGAAATATGTGTGAAACATTTGCGACTTCATCTCGCTCATACCGGCATCAGTATGGCTATCGGAGGGTTGCAGTGGCAGGCGGAAAGTCAAATCAGCCAAAGACTTTAAACAGGCCTTATCAAGATCCTTCTGCACACGAGCTGTGTCATCCTGCCTGGACCCAGGCCCGTGCTGGGGTGAGCGAGGGCGCGCGATCCAGCCGAAAATGTATTCAAGTAGTTGATTTCGAATGCGGACATCATCTCGTAGGTTGAGGTGCTCCTTTCGCTTGGTCACCACTTCGCATAGGTGGCACACACGGATCTTGACCCTTAGAGTATTGGGTGTATCAGTAACACCATCCAGAAACTTGGCAAAATTCAGTGTAAGTGCACCTAGATGAACCGAAGATGCGGCTCCAATGTCAGAAGGGCTTTCGAGCCGTTCCACCAGAGCCCGAAGCAGAGAGGCCGCCTGCTCAGCAAACACGACCTCGCCATCTTGGTCTTTTTCAACCGGGGCCAGGGCGCCAGTGAACAAAACTTCCAATTCGGATTCCAAGGCTCGAAACAGGGGATGATAAAGCGCAGGTGATACTTCGCTTGCAAGCACATCTCGCATTTCCTCGCGTACTCTCACATTAGCACAAGCTAAAAGCTGAATGCTGAGCCTCAGGTACCTCGTTAGAAGTGGCTCTTCGGAGTGTTCAGAAGAAACACGATCGATCCATCTCAGACCTCCAAGTGCTGGCTCTTCAAGAATTATGGCTTGATCAGCGGTACAAATGCCACCCAAGGATGCTAGAAAACCGGAATAGTTTCGCCATTCGGCCAGCGTTCGTCCATCCACAATCTCGAAGGTAGATGTCGAGACATCCTTTGCAAGATAAAGCCAGCGATCAAAAGCGGTTTCCCAGGCATTCAAAATGCCTGTTGTTGGAAACTGCATACGGCGTAAAAGACCCCTCACTCGCTTCTGGAATGCCACCAGTCCAGTAAATCGAAACGCTGGGGATGATATCTCACGGTAGACTTCAATATTTCGAAGCACTGATGCAGAGGCTTTTGCCGACTCTACATGTTTTTCAACGATAGAGCACTCTTGAATGAATATCCCTGTGCAGGAAGTCACCAGCTGACAAGTTGTAATGCTAGCGGAACAAAGCGAAATGAGAAGTGTAGTCTCGAGCTTTGACGACGCGCTGATGACATCTGCTGCATCTTCCGGCACTTTGGCCAGTTCCTGTTACAATATATTAGCACCCAATGTCATCATGGATGTTAATTTTAGAAACTAAAATGAGCAACAACGTACTGGGATGTTCTTGAGAAGCAGTAAACGTGCTTCTAGATAGTCCTGGAGATCGCGCAAACTCTGGTCATCCTTCTTTGAAGTGACAGATTCACATAAAGTAAGTAGGACTTTGGAGCTTGACATCTTGGTTAGCGCTGGAATTTTATAAATGGATTAGAACGCTCACCTTCGACTCCAAATCTCATCCCGAAGTTCCTTTGCGCCGAAACGGTGCCCGAAATCAAACTGGCGGTACGCTTCGAGATGGCCTTTGAAAAGTCGGCTTGCAACACCAGTGGCAAGTTTCCGTACGGCTGGATTCTCAGATAAAACGCAAAGTAGGAAGGATTTGAAGAAGCTATTGTTAGAACCATCTTTAGACAAGTCGTCCAACAAGCGGGCCGGGGAAGCATCCAGGAATTGGAGGATACTGCAGACCATTTCTGTCCTCTCGCTCCCTTGTCGGCTCGTCATGCCAACAGCCTTGGCATTCTCGGTCTAAGACTGTCAGTCATAAGCAGCATTAGAGTTGGGTGTTCTCGGCTTACCTCTAATTGGGTTCGCATAAATGGTATTGCTGCATCAAATAGCTCATGGTACCTCAGGGCATATGGCTGCTGAGCTAAATACGAACAGCCCTGAACAGTGGCCAGCTTAAAAGTGTTTGGGGCATTTGGAGCGATACAGCTTTCAACAAAACCGCTGACACTTGTGTCAAGATTGAGATGGGTCAAGCTCACAAAAGCTGCAGTCATCATGTCCTGATCAAAGAGTCCGATTTCCGACGAACTTAGACGGCGAAAAACAGCATCGCGAACTTCGTCCTGCACGTCCAGAGCATAACTAACAAGCGCCGAATCACTCTCAACATCAAAGTGTCTGGCTGCGCGAAGCAGCGAAACAAGACAGTAAGCCGCTTGCTCATTTCGGTTTCGTGAAGCCTTTCTTAACCCATCAAGGAAGGAAACTTTCTTCACCATGCTACTGCTCTTTGCCTCGCGCATATTGCTCGCGACTTCGAAGACGTCGGGCAAAAGGAACAGAAGCGTCGTTTGGAGAGGGTAGAATAGACCTTTTCGACGTCCGTTATCCGTTGCAGCTTGCGCCATGTCAAAAAGTGTGTCGGGACCGCCGTCGAGTCGCTTGTGAAGTTGATGAAGCTGCACAAACTCGCGTGGAAAACGATCCAGCCATCTCATGATCAGTAATGGGGCGACTACAGCAATAGTATTCTGGTAAGGTTTTCGGAAGTGTAGGAAGCTTGAGCAAATCTCTTGTATGACCTGGCCAAGCTTTGGGCCATCAACCCAGAAGAAGGAGAGCAGTCGCAAAACCACGAGAGCTGCTTTCTCGGCATCCTGGAAAGAACCAGGCGTAGTAACACCGGGCTGTGTAACAATACTAGTTCGGATAGAGTATATGACATTCCTCAGATAGTCGAAGGCGGCAGCCCAGCTGGATGTCGTGACATACTCGGTAACTGTCTTGATGTGGGTATCCATTTCCACCAGTGTCTCTGCAAACTTCTCGTCGCTTGGGGGAGAACTGTCGGCATCGGAAGAGACAGAAGAGCTTTCGGGGCGGGTGACAGAGACATTGCGCGTCGAGACTTGGTCAAGGAGGGTCTGGGCAGGGAGGATACAGTTCTCGGGGATTGGTTCAAGGAGGTGCTTGAACGCGTCGAAGAGGCGGCTCACGAGTACTTCATCGAGCGGAGGAGGAGACGGGCTCGGTTTCGCATCTGTGTCCTGTGAGAGAGAAGCCCAATGGGAAGAACAACAGTCTGCGATAACGGCGACGATGTAGAGCTCGGAAGCCAAGATGTGGCTGGGGTGGTCGGCGACAGCTGTGTACGGGCGCGCAAGGTCCTCAAGCAGGACCAGGAGGGATGCGATGACTGTAGAGATGGATGTGTTCCCAAGCTCGACTAACGTGGCTCTTGTAACATGGAGGATATCGTCTTGTTGTAGGCTCTGGCGGCTGGTGCCAGATCGATGGGGGAGCTATTGACAGGTGCCCAACGTCAGCGACCCAGGTAGGCTTAAGGGGGCTGCACAAGCTGCCTCAGGGGCAAGCTTAGCATCGGGCATACTTACTCTGGTAGCGAGCCTGTCGACAAGGCAGCCGACGAGGCTTGCGTCGTAGTTCATGATCGCGACAGCATTGAGCGTGCGCAGGTTTGGTAGAGATCAAGTTAGGAGCCGTTTCTCTGAGACTCTCTCTGGCCCTGCTGGTGCGAGGTCGTGCCAAACAAACCCCGCGAACGGTCCCCACAAGGGTACCACGCATGGGGGAGCTGACCGTTTTCAGACATCCATGACATGGATCGAAGTATGTTATCAGAGTATATAAGTTTGTGGCACTACGAGTAGGCAAAAGGAAAGGATCTATATTAATCTACCTAGCTGTGCCTCAACTAGGCGTGAAGGACTCTGCATTTTCCACTCCCAAATCCTGCTCTCTCAGCCCCTACAAACATATTGCCGCAACTAGAGCGCACAGATCTCGACGCTAGCCATCATTCGCTGAGAGCTTCAAAGGGGCCGTTTAATAGTCACATTGCAACGTCGACTCACACGCTACTTGGGTGTCAAAGATGCGATTCACGTTCCTGATTTTAAAAAAAAAACGACCAAGTCCAGAGCTTCATTGCTCTGCATTTTTGTATTGATCATCGTGATGGTTTTCCCCGGTTATATAGAAAACGTTAACTCTTACAGCCCTCAGACCACCACCCCGATATGGGTAATCGTGGATATCAATCTCTAGAGGGTCAACAGACAAGCCGCCCTTCTATTCGTCATCCCGACGCCAAAGCTCCACAAACTACCTATAAGACCGCTCATCTCGATAGTTACCTCGAGAGCCATAACCCCCTGAACCATAGCCTCCTGAGCCTCGTCCTCGCTGGTACGACTGCCCGCCGTAGCCCTGATATCCAGGGGCACCGTGAGGTGGTTGCGGTGGGCCTCTGTATTGGTTGTAGCCTGAAGCACCGCCATGACGATTATCGTATGGCTGCTGGCTGTAATAATGAGCTGGCGGAGGCGGCGGTGGTACTCCAATCCCAAATCCGGGGGCTCCTGGTGGCGGGGGTGCGTGAGAACCTGCTGGTGGAGGATAATGGCCATTTGATCTGCCATATCCTCCTTGATGCCGGTTATGCTGAAAACCACGCGACATGCCGGGCCCGTTATAGCCGCCTCGGTCATGGCCACGTCCGAAACCACCATTCCTATCTCCGCGGTTGGCCTTGTTCCGGATATCTTGAACATCGCTCTGAGTGAGAGCAGGTTTTGGCAGCTGGACCCCCCGCAGAAGCATCGACTTGTGGGTTTGCGACACCTGAGGCATATCATAATAGACACTACGATTGTTAGCTAGACGAACAGGGCAGGATGACGAAAGGATGAAATACCTGACTGATCGATCATAGTCAAGATCGGGCATGCTGTTCCGTTCCAGAGGATACTTCAATTCACCATGGGGAACATATCCCTCCTTCTTCTCGACTTTGCCCGACAAACCGTCGCTCTTTTTGGGATTCAGCTTGAATTTGGAATCTCCTTGTTTTTTCGAGTAAAACTTGGTGAGGACATCGTCGTACATACTCTCATGACCTTCCGAGAAGATCAAAACATCTCTACCCATTTCGTTACGTGCCGAATCGGCTGCACTGAGTTCTGGGTATTTGGATTGGACTGCCGCCAAAAGCCGTGGCATCTCAATGAAGGGAAGCAAAGCGACGCCTTGCCAGACCATCTTCTTACCATTGAGATCGATCTCAAAATCCTCCGGGTAGAAGTCTATGATCTCACTCTCTGGATTGAGCATGAGGTCATGGAAGACTTCTGGCAAGGCATGTCGTGATGCAGCTGGCAAGACACTCATCAGCTGTTCGAATGGTTTGGATATTCGCCCCTTCTCGAAGGAAATCTTCATCTTGGCGATATCTTGGAAATCAGCTGCGAATGGGGCATAGTGGTAGGGATAGTACCACTCCCAAGATGGGCATCCCTGGAAATAGTACAGCAAGACCCAGGCAAGACCTTCCACATAGGCTCTCGCAACCTCGTGACGAAATTCGATGTCTTTAGGGTCTTTGTGGAACTTCTTCTCATAGTATCGATCGGCATAGCCATCCTCCCAGAGGCGCACGTCATCAACGGGGCCCTCTTCTGTTGGGGCCGACGGAGTGGCCGCATTCGACGTATCAGGAGCTGAACCGTCAGCTTCCTCGAGAGTTGAAGCTTTTCGTTTCCCTAGAGCGGAGGGAGACTCCTGCTCAGAGTCCGCTGGCTTCGCTTGAGACAACGACTTCTGCGATTGAAGTTGGGCTTTGAGAACACTGGCAGCGCTCTTGTTGGCGACGTTCGCATCTGGCGCGGTGCGATTCACAACCATGTCGTGGGTTAGTGCCGGCTCGTGTCGGCCAGGATAAGATCCAATGGGTTGCAGTGGCACACTGGCAGGATTTTCAAGGCCATTGATCTTCTTTGGATGAGCAGGTCCGCCCTGCCGTCCGCCTCGACCATTATTTTCGTTTTGAAGCTTTCGCCTTTTGAAATTGGCCTCCCGTCGGTCTTCCTGTTCCTTTCGCCGCTTAAAGATACCATCTTCTTGCTGCGCCAGCCCGCTCAGAATGATCTGCGCTCTTTCAAGGTCGATATGACCATCCTTGGTAACGTACCCACCCATGACTGGCAGATTATCTTTCCAAATCTTGGTCAAAGTGTCAATTCCATGCTCTCGAATTTCGAGGGCTGGAAGATGAGGCAGGAAATCATTACCCACGAAACAACACATGAAGATCCAGTCATCGACGGCGCGTTCTAAATCGAAGCGGAAGGGCAAATTCGAGACACCCAGCTCGACCTCCAGATACTCTCGCAACACAGCAACGTGGAGCCAGATGAAAGGC
Source organism: Fusarium verrucosum (assembly GCA_013623715.1). Taxonomy (NCBI): domain Eukaryota; kingdom Fungi; phylum Ascomycota; class Sordariomycetes; order Hypocreales; family Nectriaceae; genus Fusarium; species Fusarium verrucosum. Next base: position 15,040 of record JABFFJ010000267.1, read on the forward strand.
TTAAGAGCAACACCGTTGTCCTTCTCGTCATGCTCGCCTTCTTTCTTCTTTTCCTCGCCACGGCAGTTCTGGGCATCATGTCCCTTCTGGCCGCAAAGCTTGCAAAGACGTGCTTTCTGATCCTGAAAGAATACATCTTCACGAAGAACCCGGAAATGAGGCTCGTGGGTTGCAAGTCCCAGCATGATCAGATCCGCATCCAGGCCGTAAATTACATGGCGAGTGTTGGGGTCGTGATCAGGGGACGCGCGTTGAGACCGAACAAAGTTCATGATCTTATGTTCTCCCTCTCCGGGTACAGTAGCATCAGAAATGATGATTTTGAGTTTCGCCCAACCGGGATCCGTGTTGAGTTTGTACTGGCACCAGTATCTCAAACTGAGGGCGAGAATATCCATGAAAGGTGTTCCGGGGGTGATTGAGTTCGAGTCGAAAGCCTTCTTCAAGACAGTCTCTTCGCTCTCGGCAGTCAGATTGCCCCCGTTTTGTTGCTTCAAGAGTTTTATAAGCTCTTGTTTGTCTTTCTCCTTCTCCTGTGCTTCTTGTGCGGAACGAAATCGTCTCGACCGTTGCTGGTTCATCTTGGCTCGAGGTGCAACACCATCTACAACATTTTTGTTAGTACTGAGCGCGTGTCCTTGAAACGATTTGGGATAAAATCGCGCAAGATGGCTGAGGAAACAGGTCTAAAACATACCAACTGCGATCATGAGAATCTTCCTGGGTCGAACCATGTTCACCACTCGATCGGTATATCTGAAGACCTCCATCATCATCTCTTCCTCATCTTTGGGAGCTGGTCGGTCTTCAGGATGAGAACAGGGATGCACGATGCCATTCATATCGAGGTAAAGGTTATCGAACTCTTCGCCGTTCGGGTTTGGTCGTGTCGTGTCAACCGGAATCGTAGAGCCATCCTCCAAGGTAAGAGGCTGATCCTCGATTACCGGGGAGATAATCTTGGGATATCTAGAGGAAAGCCATCGGAAAGCCGCTGGAATACCCATCTTGGCGGTTCTGCGGAAATCGGTTACTCGAGAATTTGTTGTGAGCTACCGCGCAAAGAGCCTCCAGGCAAAACAAGGACAATGTTATTGAGAGTCCCAGGGCTTGCGAAAAGAAACACCTTTTATAAAGCGTGTCGCATTGGCGGTCTGAAATGAAACGACAACGCGACCAAGTTGAAGCGAATGAGAATCCCAAGTAGCCGTCCGTGAAGGAAGACGAAGGTTGGATGAAGGACGAAGGGCGTTCCGATCGCAAACATGATTCTTTCAACTGCTAGCTCGGACCCTGAGCCACTTCTGCAAGAGAGTGGGGCCCTGTGGCTGAAGGTGGGGCTTCTCACGCCTGATCGTTGAATTGCATAAGTACCGTATTATCTCAATAAATTGGCCACGCCCTGTAAATACCTTTCCCCTAAGAAATCCTAATATTTAGAGCAAATATTAGATTCTTATTTCTATTTTAGCCAATTAATAGCCTAGATTTAGGTAATAAAAGATCCATAAGGCGTGGCTAATTTATTGAAATAATGCGGTAGGTACCCAGGTATGTATGCCTTGGTCGGAAATTATGCAGCAATGGAGTCGCCATACCTGTTTGCATGGCACTTTCTCCTGACAAGCTGGCCAGATGGAATAGAAGCTGGTACCTAGTGTCGACTAATTAGGATAGCTTCCTCTGTGATCATCACCAACAAAAAGGACGAGCTTCACAATCGCCGGAAAGGCTCCATGCAAAATTTCGAATCCTTTTGAGCCACATGGCATTGAGGCGCCACGACAATGTTTTCCTCTATTGCCAGCGCCCCGGCGAAACAATCGGTTGGTGAGACCATCGACGTTCTGAGCGGTCGCCTCAGTTCAGCAACTTTATTGGAAGACCGAAGAGCTGCCATTCTAGGTCTTCGTAGTTTCTCCAAAGATTATCCAGCATCTGTAGCTTCGGGTGCCCTGCGAAGTCTAATAGGGAGCCTAGGCAAAGACGGTGAAGATGTCGATACTGTCAAGGTGGTACTCGAGACGTTGTTAATGCTTTTCAATCCCAACGAAGATAGTCCCGAAGCTTCAGAGGAGATTGCCCTATGGCTGGCCGACGAATTCACTCAACGCCAAGAGAACATTACTTTACTGCTCGATTTCCTCGAGACAAACGATTTTTATTCTCGTCTATATTCTCTCCAATTACTTGCTGCTATCCTTTCGGCACGCACAGAACGCACCGAAGAATGTATCTTTACTGCTCCCCTCGGTATTCCACGGCTCGTCTCCGTCCTCGATGATCAACGCGACGCTATCCGTAACGAGGCCATCATTCTCTTGACGTACCTCACTCCAACATCGATTGAAATACAGAAGCTGGTGGCCTTCGAGAATGCCTTTGAGAGATTGTTCGCCATCATCGAAGCAGACGGAGAGCTTGTTGAGGGGGGTCGCACTGTCGAGGACTGTCTGATCCTTTTGGCAAATCTCCTTCGTTCAAACAGCTCAAACCAATCGCTGTTTCGGGAGTCAGGCTGCATGAATCGTCTTACAGATTTGTTAGCTCGGGTCCTCAAGCCCCAGGGCGACGGGTCTGAGATCGCTTCTTGGGCAGCAGCGCAAACAAATCGGAATGTTTATGCCTTCCTTGCTGTTATTAGGCTATTTGTTGTCCGAGGCTCAGCGGGTACATCTTTGAATCAAACAGCAATATGGAAGCATGGTCTTGCTTATCACATTCTTCAACTGGCCTTCAGCCATGAAGCGCAGACACAAATCAAAGCCGAGGTTAGACATCTTGACTGCCAGCGAAAGGCCACCTCGTTGACATGATCTATAGGCTCTGATCACTTGCGGAGATGTGATCCGTCAAAATGCCCCTCTTCAGGAGAACTTTGCTCAGATGATGGTGCTGTCTCCCTTGACAAAGACTGACGCATCCGGCGAACAGGCTAGCCAAGGCGACAAGGTATTCGTTATCGACGGGTTATTGGACCTGACCTTGTGCTTACAGGACCTACAAGAGTTCGATGTGCGTTTTGCAGCGTCTGAATGTCTCCACGCCTATTTTGCCAATCATCCGGCCGTCAAATTGCACTTCCTTGGCAGGGCCATTGAGGGACATCAATCTGGGGCTCACGAATCTTCCAACGTCTTGACAGTCCTCTTACAGCCTTCACCTGAAGCTTCCGACCCATACCGGCAGTGGTTTGCTGCTGTAATCACTTTCCATCTTTTACATGAGAATTCAGAGGCCAAGGCAGAGGCCATGAGCCTGACCGAAGGTGACTCCGAGGATGGGGAGGAGGTTGTGACAGGCATCCAAACTCTTTCGGCTCATGTAACGTCAGGGCTTCGTCGAGGTGATGACACGCGCGTTCTAGTTGGATATCTCATGCTTCTCTTGGGCTGGCTTTTCGAGGATCTCGATGCCGTGAACGACTTTCTCGCTGAGGGGAGCAACGTTCAAAGCATGATTCAAGCTATTTCTCAGCCTCCAGCTATCGGTGGCGGCGAGCTTGTTCAAGGGCTGTGCGCTATGCTGCTAGGTGTTGCCTACGAGTTTTCGACAAAAGACTCGCCGATTCCAAGAGCCACCTTGCTCTCCATTTTAATGGCTCGCATTGATCGGGATACGTACTTAGATCGCCTATCAAAACTTCGCAGCCACCCTTTTCTGCGCGATTTCGAGGTCCTGCCTCAAAAGTTGGATACCTCATCTCCAGGGCGACTACCAGACGTCTTCTTTGACAGGGCGTTTGTCGAGTTCTTTAAAGACAACTATAGTCGAATCTCACGTGCTATTGACAGAGAGCCCGGTCTGGAGATTTCTGTTGTAACCAACGGTGTTCAGAAGGGTGTCTCAAGGGAATTGGTAGACTCTCTCAGGAGCCAAGTAGAGGAGAAGCAGAATGCCGTGAACGAGATCCAGGAACAACTAGCTGTGCTTCAGGGGCAGCTCGGCCAGGAACAGGCGGATCATCGCCGCTCAAAAGAAACTGCTGCTCTGGAAATGCAACGAGTTAGAACTGTGAATGAAGGCTTACAAAAACATCATAGCGAAGAACTGCGGTAAGTTGCTTAATTATCGATTTGGTCAAACTTGACTAAAACGGCTACAGGAAACTTCAAAGTCAACTGGCGTCTAAAGAAAATGATCAGCGCAAACAAACTGCTCAATTGCAATCTCAATACGCGATCAAGGAAAACGACTATCAAAAGCAAATTGCTCAATTGCGGTCACAACAAACAGCACAAGAAAGCGATCATCAGAAGCAGCTTGAGCAAGTCCGAAAAGTGGCGGAGGCTGAAGCGGAAAAGATTAAGCGGCGGACGGATGCTGAAGTTGCAGATCTCAAGGCCACGATCAGCCGTCTTGAGGTTTCTCTGATGAAGGTGCGTACTTTTTGTCTCGGCCAGTATCATTTAGTTGAGCCCAGCTGGCTAACATTGACGACAATATAGTCTCAAAAAGAGTACAACGTACTTGACACGCAACTCAAGAAGGATATAGATACACAAAGGGAGAAGTATGAGAAGGAAATGAGAGATCTTCGTGAAAACAAGGAGAAAGAGATAGAAGATCTCAAAACACGGTCCAAGGCGGAGGCAGATGAGAAACAGGCAAAGTACAAGGACGAGTTGGAAGGTCTTTGCGGGAGAAAAGACGCCGAGATGGACGCATTTCGGGAAAAGAGCGAGGCCGACCTGGAGCAGCAAAAGATGAAGACCAGGGAAGCAGAGGAGAAGTGCCAGAGCCTCGAAAAGCAGCGGAGTGGGGGAGACGCTGGAATGAAGGACCTGGAGGCCAGGCTCAAGAAGGTAAGTGGTTATCACTTTTGCGTTGGCCATGCACGAACGACTCACATATCTTGCAGATGGAATCAGAGTTGTTAGCTTCAAACAAGGCCAGGGACTCAGCTGAGAAGCAATTGTCGGAGTCGAAGGAGGTGGCCAAGAAAGCCAAAGAGGCGGCTGAAAAGCAGCTGTCAGAGTCCAACGAAGTCAAGGAAACAACACAGTCCGAACTCGATGATCTCCTGATGGTATTTGGCGACTTGGAAGAAAAGGTGGCCAAATATAAGGTGAGTCGGCAGATGCGGCACCTCTTTGCACTTGCATCAGGAACGGCATACTGACAGTAATACAGGCTCGCCTAGTTGAGCTCGGAGAAACGGTATCAGACGGCGAAGACGATGAAGATGAAGATGATGACGACGAAGACGAAGACGAAGACGATGAAGCATCCGAAGATGGCGATGACGAGAAAGATGAGGCGGAGCAGAAGTCGAAATCCAAAAAATAAATGTGATCAAGTCACGTCTTGACCACAGACAGACAGACATGTGCGATATACCCCTTACAGACATATTAAAAGCAAGCCTCGCGGATTGCATCTCGCTGCTATTCCGACCCAGAAAAAAAATCCCCAACAGGGCATAGCCTACCAAGGTGCTCCAATTACCGTGATCCCACAAAATACACACTTTCTTCAGCTACCCTACTGCCTACCCACCTACCAAGCTCAAACATACTGGCCATTCCCGCGGGTTCTTCTGTCAAATTTTGTTTTCCCCTTCGAGGCTTTTTCTGGAATATATACTCGCAGTGAAAATGTCTGTTCAAGAATCTGTTTCTGACGAGGGCGAATGGCTCGACCTGGAGTCGGATGAGGAATCAATCCCTATCACATCCTTCTTCAGTGCTCAGACTTTCCCCACTGTCGCCGCCATGCTCGAGGATAGCAGCAAGAATCACGGTTTCGATTTTGCGGATTGTGTGCAAAAGCTCCAACTTGACTTTCACGGTGCTGTCAAGCTCGTCAACTTTGTTCGTGACCATGTAAAGAATGGATCCACCCTCCCAAAGGATATCTCTATCAAGGACCTTGAGGACGAGAAATATCTTCAGCCAGTTCTAGAGAACGATGCCCTCATCTTCTCCCTCGATGAGGTGTTGGAAGCCATCACCAACGACCAAGCCAATGGATCCAAGGATGGAAATCTTGCAGCGCGCAACAAAGAGCTGGAGGAGGAGCTCGAGAAACTCAAGGATCAGTTTGCCAGTTACCGCTTGACGGTTCAGCAAACACTCGATAAGCGATGGGGCGACGACACCGAAACGGCTCCGGCTGACAAGAAAGATGACTCTGCCTATTATTTTGAGTCTTATGCTGCCCATGGTACTTGTCACTCTTTATCTTGGTGTCTAGAGGTGTACTGACTATGACCAGAAATTCACGAAACCATGTTGAAGGATGCCGTGCGAACTGACGCCTATCGCGACTTCATTTACAACAACAAGCACATCTTCAAGGACAAGGTCGTCCTCGATATTGGATGTGGCACTGGTAAGCACATTCTCCTGGTTCACGAATCGATACTGATAGCCATGAACTAGGTATTCTGAGCATGTTTGCTGCAAAGGCGGGTGCTAAGCAAGTCATTGCTGTTGACAAGTCCGACATTATCGTCAAGGCCAGGGAGAACATTTTCCACAATGGTTTGTCCAACGTCATCACAACCCTCAAGGGCGCCATCGAGGATGTCAAGTTGCCTGTAGACCAGGTTGATATCATTGTCAGTGAGTGGATGGGCTACTGTCTTCTCTATGAGGCTATGCTTCCAAGTGTCTTGTATGCTCGAGACCGGTATCTGAAGCCCGATGGTATCCTCGCGCCCAGCTCTGCCACCATTTGGATTGCCCCTATCGCAGATGCCGAGTATGTTTCGGACCACGTCTCCTTCTGGAGAGATGTCTACGGCTTTGACATGAAGACTATGCAGGAGGGAATCTATGAAGAGGCTCGGGTCGAGGCCATGCCGCAAAGCTCCGTCTGCGGTGAACCTTATCCATTCAAGGTGCTTGATCTCCATACCGTCAAGACGGAGGATCTTCAGTTTACCGCCAAATGGTCGTCAAAGATCACCCGTGAGGTTGAGAATGTCGACGGCTTCCTTGTTTGGTTCGACAACTTCTTCACCACATCCCGAAACGACCCAGTCCCCCCTGCTGAGACAACGCCAGAGACTTGGAACAAGAAGAGCCAGGGTGGCGTCGCTTTCACTACTGGTCCTTCTGGCACCGTCACACACTGGAAGCAGGGTCTTCTTCTTACTCCTCCAGAAGCTGCCTCACCTGCCAAGCCGCAACAGAGTCTCTCTGGAGAGATCGTTTTCGCAGCTGCAGATGACAATGCTCGAGCCCTGGTTCTCAAGGCGTCTTGGACAGATGCTGAAGGTGGATCTAGAAAGCACTTGTGGCAGCTGAAGTAGATACATCCTTGTCAGCTTGAGCGAGTACGCACAGCAGGGTCTGAGGGGATGAACTTGCACTGGTTGCATATGGTGGGTGACACGGTCACAGATGAGGTACATTCAGACCCTGCAGCAAGAGGTTCACGATGCTCAGGAAACCCTCACCAAGAATGAAACCCTAGCGAGGTCAGGATGATTATTGACATGGATTGGACGAAATACGTACTGAAGCAAGGATGATGAGAGGTGTCTGCGTCCGCCGCGCTACGTGAGCCCAGTACCATGCAAACAGACCACCAACGGTTCGAGCCAGCGTGAACGATGGGACGTTATACATGCCTTGTTAGATTAGATGTCAGCGATAGCCTCCCTCAGCGTCATACCTAGTTCACTCACCAACGGCAACAGCAATGCCACCGGGAATCAGAGGTCGCCATCTCTTCCCGATAGCGAGTGTTCTTGTGATGGTGGCGCCTGCGAATAGAATTGCAGCTCCAATGGCCCATTCCTTGACTCGATATGGGAGCCCAGAACCTGTGACAAGTCTTGCAGTAAAGATCCATACATAAGCGGTCGGTACCTGGAAAAGGTCACCGGGTATCGTATAAACGCTGTTATCCAATTGCATCAGCCAGGCCCTCTTGATCATACGATGGCAAAGTGACAAAAAGCTCACCTTGTATAAACACGGTAGATAAAGGCACTAAGAACAGCACCAGCGCTTGCCCCAATGACTTGACCCCAGAATTGAGCTTTCGGGGCAGCTCCCAGTAGGTGTCCAGTCTTGAGGTCTTGCATCAGGTCACCGGCTTGTAAAGCTCCAGCTTCAGACTGCAGCAAGTCAGGAAATTGCTCTCACACGGGGAGAGGAAATACATACCACGGCGCCGGCGATCAAGTTGATCAGAACGCTGGATTTGTGAGTCTGGGGAATGATTAGAGCGAAAAATAACTGTGCAAGTTTGCTGATGCCAGAGACAGGATTCAGATCCGTCTCGCCCAATGCCCTGACTCCCATAATACTTAGCACCAATGCCATGAGAACAGCAATGGTTGTAGCATATAGTGGTACAAGGTCACCAAAGACCATGTGGATAGTGAGGATACAGAGAGCGATTGAAGAAAGAAGGCCGATTGTTACCATACGGCCACCAATCCGTTGATGTGGAGGAGCATCTTCTTCCTCATCTTCTTCGACAAGAGTATGTCCGTCATTTTCATCTCGTTGTTGAGCAGACTGGGCATCGTTATTTAGGAGAGGCGAGTATTCATGGCTCAGAGGTTTCCATAAGCCAGAGACACCATGTTCCTGCACTCGGTGTCGTAGGGAGGAAGCAATGAAAGCAACATTGTGACTGGCGACGATCCCACGGAGAGCAACGTAGGCAAGACTGACAATTGCATCCGCCAGCATAATAGCCAGGGAGATCCAGATGATCCATCCCTTACTGCCATGCTCCCAGTCATCCACGTCTCCAGGCGCCCATCCCCGAGATTTGGCCAGAGGACTAAGAATTCCCCAGCCTACAACGGCACCGAGCAGCATATGCAGCGTCGTTTCCGTTCCCATAATGATCCCCTGGCCTATGTAGGCAAAACTAGGGTTGAAAGTCCACAGCCAGGTATGAGCTGCGGCAGATCCAAAGACGGGTAAGTTGCGCAGGATAGGGAAGAAATAGGTAGCCAGAGTATAAAGACCGGAACCACCAAAACACAAGAGCAACAGTCTGATGTTGGCTGCCCAGTCGCTTTTGTCAGACATATCATCATCGTCATCCTGCTGATGCTCTTGATCTGTAGCAGCTGGGCCAATGGCGTCTGGTTGAAGAGGCTCATCACGGGGCACGAGACTTGCAAAGCCGCCTTTGGCAGCAGCGTCAAGCTCATCTTTTGTAGACTGCCGGCCCTGACCATGCAAGACGGAGATTAAGACAGCCGTACTGAATCCACTAGGGAATTTGAGGCGTTCTCGGATGATGACCTGCTTACGCCTGATATGGATATCAGTAAAGATTGAAGCAACAAGACGATGTTCTGGGTCACTTACAAGGGAACGGCAAAGACGACACCAAAGTAGCAAAGTCCTAGAGACCATATTATAAGCTGCCAAGTGCTCAGATTGATCGGCCCTTGTTCATCATCAGCCAAAAGATAGTTCAATGCCGGAATCTGCCTGCTTGGTTAGATCCAGTCCCTTGATATATATAAGACGGGCCTTTGTGACCTACAACGCCAACAAATCCGCATCCAAGTGGCATAATGGCCATGCCACAAGCTACGCTCTGGAGCAATACATTCTCAACGGGAGAAAAAGGGAACCTCAAGTGTGGAGCAAGAAGCTTGAAAATGCCAAAGCCCATGAGACTGGCAGGCATTGACATGATGGACACCCATCCCGTCTGCAAGCCAAAGTACATATTGGAGAAGCAGATGATGGTTCCAACGGCGAGACCGGCCACGACGCCTCGCAGCGTGAAACTTCGCCCTGGTATCACGCGTGTCGCCATTTTTGATAAGCGTAGGTAGTCAATGAATCAATGGTGATGTTTAAAGACGCGTTGAACGATGGTCGTGACGTCGAGTTAAGTGAGATAAGTTCGTGTACCTAGGTACCTCGTTGGATGACCAAGCGAGGGAGCTACCTAATCTGGGTAACCCCACATTCCGATATCTCGGGGGAGACGAGATGAGACATCCACCCCATGACGATAGGGAGTAGTTACAGATGAACATTCATTTCAAGTAGAGATGCTTTTATTACCACTTGGCTATTGACTACCCATGCTTGCTTGCTATTGTGTTTGCAGCGCCATCTCTACCAAAAGTAATTCCCAGCCTCAACTCCAAGCCATGAGCGGAAGACCTCGAACTCACAAGGTCCTATACTATAAACCCATCATCACCTTGTTTGATACCCTTACTAAGCAATCGCATTAAAATCCGAAACTATCCAACAGAGAGCCAGCATCCGGCTCCTCAAACGTTGTCGGCGGTGGTTTGACCGTCTTCTTGTTCTCCCGATGCGAGTCAAAGCGCAGGGTGGGCGACGGCAAGTCTGCAACAACCAACGAGCTTCTACGGCGAAGCAGTTTGAGAGGATTGACCTCTCCACCAAGGCCAGTTGCTGGTGGTGACTTCTGGAACTCCCAATTACGTACTGTTTTGCTTGCTGTCAGCCACATACACTCGGTACTTGTCGTCCTACACATACCTATATCCAATCCTAGAAGATCGCAACCCATTCGGTCGTACAGTTTGGCGCTGTGCAACACAAACTCCCACTCGACTTTCGGAGTAATCTTAGAAGCTCCTCTCAAAGTCTGTAGGGTTTGGTGGCGCAGATGTGAGTAGAGGACCACCAAGGCTGGGTCGTCGGTCAAAAACAGCCGAGACTTGATGTCAGGCGAACAAGGTGTTTCCAGGAGGGTGTAAACCGGTGTCTGCAACCAAGTCAGTGGTCAAGTTCCTGCATGGCATATCATGGCTTCACGACTTACAATAAGCGCCCGTACCGCCACGTCCTTGCGCCCGAGCATCCAGAATGCCCAGGCAGCTAACCAACGGTTACCCTCCTGGGCTGCGAGTGGAAGTACCGTATCGTGAAGGAGTCGACGCAGAACGGGGCCGTCATCACCTTCGTAGACCCGCGATATCGTGATGGCCAGTTGCATGTCTTTCAGCTGGTTTAGACAAACCTGAACAGCATCGTGGAGATGGTCGGCGAGAAGAAAGAACGCAGCAGCATACTCTGTTTACAATTAGTCTTTGTCCCTGCTAGCAATCCAAGGATATCTTACCGAAGCGCCGCCTACTGAGTAGGGCATAGGCATTCTTGAGAGCCACTGATCTCCATTTGGGGTCATCGAAATTGTTTGCCAACAAGCGCTGAGTTGCTGCCTGCTCCTTGTTCCAGTTCGCCATTCTCCATAGACCTTGAAGTATACCCTTCTTTCGGAGCGCCAGGTAGTAAAGACTGCAGTCGACTGGATTCTTCACCTCGTTTTTTGTGTATTCGTTTCTCGCGATTAGTTCGAACTGGGCTTTCTACAAGACGTTAGCTGACATCACAAGTGCATAACCTTCAGGTGTTAATTACCAATGCGATTGGATCAGTGAGCCACATGAACAAGCCGCTCTCACGAGCATGCTCCCACAGCATATTACCATGGTTCTGTCGTGATACAAAATCAACCAGAATGTCCTGGCTGTTGGAGTGGAAGGCCCAGTTGATCTCACGCCATGAGAGGTGCATCTCATTCGTGCGTCCTTTGCGGAGGGCATGTTGACGGAACAAGAGCATGAACCGGGCACCGTTCTCGTCCATCGACCGCCGATGCCGCTCAACAAGGGCAACACATTCAATGATATCAGCCAGTTGGATCTGTTCGTGGCCCGAGAGCTGTGCGATATCGATCTTGACTAGCTTTTCATTGATGGATACTGCAGTCTGCTCAGTGAAGATGTCTTCATCGTCAGTTTCATCAGGGTTGTTGCCATTCAGGTAGGCGCCAGGAGACTTGTCAACGGCCAATGTGTGACTTAGCTAGACAATTGTGTTAGCACGGCTGGCCATCCTCTTCATAATATAGCAGCCACTCACCTCGGGCATATAGAATTCGCTCAAGTCCATCCCCAGGTAGTCATCCAGCGTCTCGCCTTGGATGTGGTATTTCAATGTCTTTTGTAAGGCCACCAAAACGCGTCGAACAAGGGTGGCTTTCCCTGATAGGATGCATTGCATGAGGAACTGTGGATGAAAAACTGGTAGAGGACCGTTGAATCTTTGCACAACCTGGAATAAGTCTAAATTGCCATCTTTGCGTTGGGGAAGACGCAGATCCGTCTTCATCGACTCCGAGACCCCTACGTGCCTGTCCTGTACGAACATCTGGTTACCGGCACCAATAACCAAATGGCCGTCGCCCAGCCAGGTAGAGTCTCCAATCGGATGTGGGGTGAGTTCTCGAATGCTGATCTCGCGAATTTGTGCCCAGGCTGGGCCCTTGTTGAGGTAATCGAACCGCATCTGGGAAAGGAGGATGACTCGGTAAGGAAAGCCAACGGCAAGTATGGACTGCCCATCTGGTGTTGATGTCCAATCCAGATCCTGTATCACCTGATGCTCTTGGAAGTTGTTCTCATATTCAAGGCGGGCACCGCCAATGTCCCAGATTGTGAGTTGCGATCGCGATGTGTTCACCAGAGCAGCCTTCTTCAAGGTGCTTCCACTGACCAGCGCTGGCTCAGAAACTCCTGTCTCTGTGGTACAGGTTGATAACCACCCAACGCTGCGCTGTTCAGGGTCAACTCGCGCAGTCCAGAAGTCCACACGACCGGTATGTGTATAAGATATGGCGACATCGCGAGCGAAGATATCGAGAAAGCCCGAGACAATAGGTTGTGAGCCGGCAGGATCAACTGGAAGCACATATGCCAAGTTTTCTATGTCATTTAGTTCAAAACGGCATAATTCCTCAACATTGGCACCGGCTGTTGTTTTTGGATCATCAAAGTATCGTGGTAACTGAACCTCCCACACAACACCGTGTCCTTCTGACGTTATTGTCGCGATATGGGCAACGGTATAGTTTTTGACATCTGACCGAGGCAGAATGATGAGGCACAGCGGTTTTCCTGGTACCTGATAGTCACATTGAGAAAGGGCAGTAGCTCGGCTTGTCCTGCAATCCCAAAGTGAAATGGTCTCATGGCGGAGGAAAACCACGAAGCGCCCCTTTCTCAGTACACATATCCGATGTATGTGGCCCTTTTCAGGTATGACGCTCCCGCGTGTCAGGGTCAGGCCTGAGTTTTCTCGTTGGCTCAAAAGATGTTTCCATACAATACTCTCGCCATCTCGTGTCCTTGAGACTACCGCTCGTCCACTGAAGTTTCGAACAATCTTGGTAATGGAAGCCGAATGTCCAGACCAGATGGTTTGCAACGCAAGGCGCCGGTCGTTGGTCATGGGATCAAACAGGTCGGCGACGCTTCCCGTGAACACGCCTATCCTTCCGTCAAACGCATGCAACATAAAGTGAACCTTACCACTCTTCTTGTCGCAATATGTCTGTATCTCTGTATGGGGCGTGTCTTGGGCCGGCAGGAAGTTACCAAGAAGCTCAAAATGGACATCCTTGACCTGGGCCACTTTGAAGAGCGTAGGTGAGTTTGCAGTACTACTGCCGACGTTCTCGAGAGCCCATGCGCACATGATTCCTTTCCCATCTAAAGCTATGCAGATTTCCGGATTCTTGGTTGCGATTGCGACTAAATGCTCAAGAGCAACAGGGTCGTCGGTAGTCGAGTCGTCAGACATTCGCGCCTGGACAGCTTGTTCGACAGACGCCGTGAAGTCTCGTCCGTCAAGAACCAGAGCGAAGCGCATATCTAACCCATCTGGATTCTCTTGTGACGGCGCGCAAACATCTACCTGGCCCCATAACTGCCAATGCTTCCCATCAGGCGTGTCAGTCGGCGTCCATACTCGCATGCACTTGTCGAGACAGATGGTATATAGAACATTGTCGGAGACCTGTTCCACGTGAAATGGCCTGCGCCACCTCAGAGATGTTATAATATTCGGGTGTCGAAGGTATGTAAGGTCGAATCGGACTTCGTCGGCACCGAAATTCAGTCTGCGCCAGACCTTGATCAAGTGGTCATGATGGCCAACCGAGGCGATGTACCTTGAGTCGTATGATAGTAGGGCATATTTAGCGATGCTCGGTAGCTTTTTTTGCCAGATACACCTCGGTTCGGCTTTCGTATCGAATAGGGAAAGGTATTGTGTGCCCAGTAGAAGCTCTTCGGAGCTGCCCCAGGATAATGTACACGGCACGTCGTCGGGGTTCGGATAGGGAATGTCGAAGGTCGATTCGAGGGCCCACTAACAAATCTGTGAGCTCATTTCCTTGATAATCTTTTTGAATTCGGGAATTGGAACCTTCAAGGCGTCTTCGCGCGATCCGAATGGCTTATACACACGAACTTCCGTCAGTGTGCAAGTAGCGATCTTGCCTGTCGCTTCGTCGAATGCGATAGCCTCTAGCGGATGTTCGCCGTCATCGTAGACTGTTTGTAGGATTACATGGAATCCTTCGAGGATCGCGAAAGCGCTGCCTGTGATGTATACCTATGCAGTATCCCCTCATCAGCTGAGTTCGGAGCTCCAGAGGACAACTCGGTACTTACATTAATGTGTCGTGAGTCCCAATAACCCGAGGCCAGCCCTTGGAGCCTCGAGCGTGGATTGCCCGGCAAGACGGCCTTCATGCTATTAAGGAGAACAATTCACGCGCATCTCTAGGAAATTAGGAGGGCGCTATGCTTGTGCGCAAAGGAGAGAAGAGGTTGGAGGCTTGCTTGACAGACAGCTTGGGCGTAGGTAGCTTGGTTACTCACTACCTACTCCGTACAGTCAATGCAATAAACGGAGCCCGGGCGCAGATCCCAGCGTGATTAGAGGTGACGTGACCCCCCAAACTCAACCCCCACACCCTGGCTCACCTCATGCACAAGAACCCATGATGGTAAATGCTACCCTAGAGATTCTGAGACAACGACACGGCCAGATATATTTTGCCATTGAGGGGGCAATTGCAATGCTAATACACCCTAACATTGGAGATATTGTACACGGTTTGAGAAATAACTATACTGTACGAAAAGCATAAGCATATGCATCTCTTATGCAGGGGACATATCACTACGGAGTCGATATACCATATAAGCACTCGACATGAGCTCCTCAGGACCGTCACTCACACGAGCATGCCCCTACACATAAACGTAGTCCTCGAGATCAGAAAATATCATAAATTTTGCTTGTCCAACCATCGACCTAGTGCCGCTATGCAATATAACACTAACAGAAAGGGGTATCCTTTATCAAACAAGTCATCCAACGTCAGAGAAACACATCCAGATCATGCCTAGCCAACCCTACTTTTTTAAACCGTCAGAACCGGTATCACACATCTTCCTCCCTTATGTATATACCAACAACCACCTTTATAAACATAATTATTGGTTCGTACTCATACGCCCACGTAGCTGGTCGCTTCTCGACGTTCCCAGTGGTCGAGTTTGTGGTGTAGCCGAGAATGGTTTCGGCGACTGGATACGCACAGATCTTGTTGCTGGCGTAAACTTGTTGGTTTGTCGTACAAGTCCAAATCCTGAAGCAGATGGCCTTTTGATCACGGAATTACCGTTTACCATTGGGGAATTCGGTTCCGGAGAAGAGGGTTGAGGTCCAACTATACGCCCATTGGAAGGTCTGAACCCGAAAGATCTCGTCTTAGTTGGTGATCGCCGGGAAAGTTCAGGTCCATCAGGGCCTGCTGATTCGGACATTGCCATCGGTCTCGGCAATTCTGGTCCCGCTTGTGAGGATTCGAAATTTGTTATTCGAGAACGGTGTTGCATGTTTCTGCGTCCAAGACCTTGATCGAACTCGGTGTCACGTCTCGAGGCATCTCGCTCAAGATGTGATGGTACTGGCGCCATCGGGGTTGTTGACGGCAGACTTGAAAACTGCTTAGGTCCTCGTGAAGCAGACCTCAAAGATGGCGAGGCTGGTAATTCAACATCATCTTCATCGCCAGCGAGCGAAAACGCCCCGTCATTCTCATCCGTCTCTCGAAGCGGCGCCATCGATCCCGGTGGTAGCATAGTCGACATAGAGAACGGCTGTCCAGTCCATCTAGTTGGTGTCTCAAGTGTTGTACTAGAAAAGTCATAGCCCCGGTCATTGCGACTGGCTGTTGGCCGCCTCCCAGACATCGCTCGCCAGCCTCCGCGTGGCCACGCAGCCGGTACTGAATGCGGTTGTGGACGAGATCCAGGCGGCATGCTTCGAAGTCTATCCTCCCGTTGGCGCCAATGTTGCAAGGCGCGGTTGCGCCTCTCACGTTCGTGCTTCTTTCGGACCTCGATCGCTGTATGACCCTGTCCGCTCTGCTGCAGCGATGCAATTGACCAAGACTTGAGGGATTGGCGTTGTCTGTCTGCTGCCCAAAGCTGCCAGGCCTCTGTATCTTGCCGCTCAAGATCGACTGTGTACACCTGCCAGGTTTCCAAGCATTCCTGCGCATGCCGCAATTTTGCTTCTTGCATACGTCTTTGATCCGAGCCCGCTTGGCGCATCCATGCATCAACAGCCAGAATAACCTGTTGTGATTCTTTCTGAGCCGGCAGTTCTCGCACCAAGTCATTTTGTGCCCGATCCTCTGCAGCCAATGCTTTCCATCGATCAATGGCGGCAAAGAAGTTGCGTTTCTTCCGAGCAGAGGAGACTTGGGTATACCTGGCCATCAGATACCTCTTCACATACTGCTTGTCTTGATCCCTCCGACTTTTAATTGTCTGATCAAATACTCGCAACAATGTAGTGGATCCAAGATAAAGTCGAGCTCGGTCTTCCAAACGTGCCATTTTTGATGACTTGCGGTGAAATCGCCGGAACCTTCTCCGAACCTTGGAAATAGCTTGTTCCTCATAGTATCCTTCTACTCTTCGGCTCAGGTCTGCATCCTGTTCAGCGCACTGGACCCATCGGTCAAATACACGTCCCACTTCAAGATACTCGCGTCTCCATTGGAAAGCCTGGGCTCTTGCCCTCAAGTTCCATTGATCAAAAGCAAAGTTTGTCTTCTCAATCATGACTTGCTGGCGGTACCCGGCTGCCCTACGGCTTATCTCAGCCTGATCCCACCATTCACACATGTAGGTGAAAGAGTGCTGAATGACTCCGATCCGTCTGGAAGTTCTATGTAGTTGGCGTTCCCTTTCGGCGTGATCTTGCCATTGGCGGATGGCGTCCACTTTAAGTCGCAGGCTCGCTTGGTTCCGTATGGCTTGGCTCATGGCCTCCTCGTGGGCACCCTGCGACAACCATTTCGAGACGGCACCTGTCCTACTACGTAAGGCTGTTCTTCGGCGGCCCAGATGTGCGAGTCGGTGGCAAGACCAGCGATCTAGAACTCGTTGAACTCTCTTCAGCTCATAAGTCCGAGCAGCTGCTCTCGCAGTGGCTTGTAGGCTCTTCTCCAGGGCGACCACACGTTGCCACTTCTTCACGACAACGGCTGCCTTCATGTGATCGGTGTCAGGTTCACGGAGCACAGGGGCTTGACTCCAGGATCGAAAATAACGGAACCGTATCATATGTCTTCTTGCGACGGCATCTCGTTCAAGGCGACGTGCAGTGCGGTCGGCCCAGTGATTGAAGACTTTGCTCGCAAGGTAGATCTCACGAGCTCTACCGGCCATCCTGAAAAGTCGATTGCGTTCTCTTTCCATATCCATTTGCTGGTCAGGGTCAGGTGTGGACGGGTCTCCTTCAGCGGGTGGCTGTTGATGGGATGTTATGTTTCCAGCGTGCTCTTCGGGTGCAGGTTGTTGGACAATTGTGCCCTCGTTATTAGTTACTGTATTAGATCGAGCGGCTATTGTTGGGGAATGGATTTCTGGTACAGGTTGAAAATCCACATGATGGGAGGGTGCCTCTTCCAGTTCCTCGGCTCTCTCGGGGGGGTCCTCAGCTGGGCTTTGAGGTTCTTCAATATCGTGTTGCGAAGGTTCATCGGGATCAGTTTGAGTTCCTCTTCCTTGTACCAGAGCAGTCGTAGACCGGATGGCATTGGTGAGAACAGATAGAGGTCGATGCATAAATGATTGAGCTGGGACGGGCTTTGAGTGTACATCTGTTGGTTCCTCGACAGAATTTTGAGTGTGTGACTCAACTCCATTGACTTGTTCAGACGTTACTGTTTCATGCCCGATAACTGCCGGCCGCTCTTCGAAATGATTAGGTTGAGCCTCAAAAGCCCTCACATCAGTAGAAGCTTCTTCGGGGATGCTTGCAAAAGAAGGTATCTGTTGTGCAGGCTGTGCTCGGCGGTTCGCGACCAGGGAGCGCCAGCGGTTCATGGCCGAAGACACAACGGCCTTTCGCATTTCCTCGTATGCGCCATCCTCTTCGTCGGTTTCGGAAAATTCCAATTCATCTTGCTGATGAGGTTGTGATTCTGGTGTAGAGGCTAACGGTGAAGGTGAGGGTGAGGATGGCGATTGTGGGACTCTCGCTCCAGTTGTGGGATGGCCGTTTTGCTGGCCTTTCTGTGGAGTTGTTGTCTGTCGCAAGACCGCATGACTTTGGCGACTCGACGAAGATACTGCAGGAGACGTAGAAGCTGAGGTACGGACCGACACCTCGGTAATATCTCCAAACTCCAAGACGATTCCCATTCGGTTAAGGATGGTTTGGAACTTATCAAGTAAGCTGCCATCGCCCAGCTCACCGCCCACGCGGAAAACAAAAGTCGACAGGTGGTGATCCAAGTCGGGATCGACTCCATAAGTCGGGAGCACGACATCGTACGCCTTAAAAAGCGCAGCAGCGGGGAGAGGCTTCGGTTCAGGCGCTGAGTCGAGTAACTCCTGAGCAGCGACGACTACCGCGTGCAACACAGCGATGTCTATTTCGGTCAATTTTAGGTCCAAGATGTGCCGCGAGAATGATACAGACCTTCGTTGGAGTAGTATGGGTCCTGTAAGGGTGCCCGACTGGCATTGCTGGAACGGCCATCGTCGGACGGTGAGGCCGCTCTCTGCGCAGCCGGTGACATCGATGCCGCTGGTGAAGTCGCATTTGAGCCCTGGCGAGAGAATTCGGAGGACATGAACAGATAATTATTGGCGAGCTGCCCACATCCGTCATTGACCCATAGTCGGGAAGTCGGTGTGCAGTGAAGCGCGAGCAGTTTTGTTGCTATGCTATGATGGGTTGGTTGGTTTGTCGGTTGCGAAGCTGCCGTTCACGAGTTTGCGAAAAGTAAAATTGAGTTATGTTTAGCGCTCGAGCGATATTAATTCGAGGAAAAGCGAGATGATAAATGAACAAGGGCGATGCTGGCGACGCTATTAAGGAACTGCACGATCGTATCCGAGGAGGGGGTGGTATCCAAACAAAGCCCAAGATTAGAAAACATACGCGAATTTGCGCGGTCGCGATGCCAGACAATGGAGCTCGATTGACGTGTAAAGTGGGTGGCGGTGCGTACTCGCCACAGTGAGGCGTAGGGCTATACCGTGTTATTCAATCATCATTTGACACTGTATTAACATGATGAACCATTTCCAGTCTATCGCCCAGATCTTTGCACATCTCAACCAACACCTCACAAAAGTCACCATGAATCCACAAAGGACTCGTCCAATTCAAAAGTTTGCTAAAGCAGTCTCTCAATGTTCTGTAGAGGTATGCAATTCCCTCTCTATTCGTATCAAGCACTAAAACTCTCCGGCAGGCCACTGCTTATGGCAAGTGTATTGTTGCCGACTACAACGCCATTCATAAAGATATGTGTGCCAAAGAGTTCATGAAACTGAAGGACTGTTATTTGGTAAGATACATCACTTTAAGTCTCCTTTATGGAGATATTTCTGACATGTTCCCTACAGGCAGCATCCAAGAAAACATGACGCACTTATTTACATAGCTATCATAAATATTAAACTCATAATCAGTCTCTTCTTTTTTTTTCGTCTTCTCTACATGGTTCTAAATTTGAGAAATCTACAGCTTCAGCAATCTCAACAAGAATGTTGCCTGTTGAACCTCTTGCTCCTCCTCTGCAATAAGACCTTCTGTTTGAGCTTCGGCTCCAGTCTCCTCCAGTGGTCGGCGCAAAGCCTTCTCAAAAGCAGGAGTCTGTGACTTGAATGCACCAGACAAGCCAATATCTTCAGGGTCGGAGATAACTCTGTACTCCATCTTGATATCATCTGTTGGTACAAGTCCTGCCTTCTTTCGAAGGCGCTGCACACGGTTGATGATCTCACGTCCCAAGCCCTCCGCGGCCAGCTCGGGGTGAATCTCTGCATCCAGAATGGTGAGCACATCACTATCAGTGTTGATCTCCAAGTTCTTTGATGACTCATCCTCCTTGATACCTCGGCGCACAACTAGATCTCCCTCTTCCAGACGAATACCGTCAACAAGGATGTGCTTGTCACGGACATAACCCTGAACTTGCTCACTGGTAAGAAGGGGCAGACCCTTCTTGACACGGCCCATATCCTTCTTGAGCTTCTTTCCAAGGACAGGCCAATCAGCAGTGACGCTGTATTGGACGTTATACTTCGCTTCGTCGCTGGAGAGTACGAGATCTCGCACGTTCAGCTCTTCGCTGATATACTTCTCGAGAGACTTGACATCCTCAAGATATTGGGGATCGGAGTGGATGACCACAAGAGTCTTGAGAGGCTGCTTCAATCCGATGGTACGGCGCTCGCGCGAAACACGAGCAAGCTCAATAACACGCTGCATGCGACCTACACGTCGCTCAACCTCCTCGTCGAACAACTCCTCACGGACATCGGGGAATGGCAGGAAGTGCACACTTCTGGGATCAGCACCCTGAAGCTCCTTAGGAATGTGAGGTAGGAGCTTGAGGTAGATGTTGTCAGTGAGGAAAGGCGTGAAAGGTGCCAGTCCACGGCACAAAGTGAACAAGACCTCGAAGAGGGTGTTAAGAGCGTGAAGAGTATCGTCGAGGCCATTCTCGCCCTTGAGTCGCTTTCGGTTGAATCGAATGTACCAGTTTGTCGTGTTGTCAATAAGGCCCAAAAGTCTGGGGACGACTGTGTATAACCTATAGGCTGCAAGGGTGTTAGCAATACTCTTAGAAATCTAGGGTGGAGGGGACTTACCGCTCATCTCAACGTTCACAAACGCAAGAAGTGATTGGGTGGCAGCCAAAGCCCACCTATCCATAACATTGCTGTTGCTAGATTCAAGTTTGGGGTTCCAGATGAAATCAACTCCCTCAACCTTCTTGAGAAGGGCAACCTGACCCTCGAAGAACTTGTAACTGTTCCACAGCGGCAAAAGAACTTTCTGGACGACCTCTTTGACACCAGACTCCTTAAATCGGAGTGGCTCGGCTCGGACAACAGGTGAGTTGATGAGGTAAAGGCGAAGAGCATCAGAGCCGTACTTGGACATGACAATAGAAGGATCAGGATAGTTCTTGAGTCGCTTCGACATCTTCTTGCCATCCTCTGCAAGCACAATACCGTTGACTACACAGTTCTGGAATGGTGACTTGCCAAACAGGTGAGTACCCAAGACCGTCAGAGTGTAGAACCATCCACGGGTCTGGTCCAAGCCTTCAGCGATGAAGTCTCCGGGGAAAGACTGGTTAAACTTCTCGACATTCTCAAAGGGGTAGTGTTGGCTGGCATAGGGCATGCTTCCAGACTCGAACCAGCAGTCGAATACTTCCTCGATACGCTTCAGTTGCCCCTTGCCCATCTTGCTGGGAATAGTGATGTGATCAACCTTATCACGGTGAAGGTCAGAGAGATCACCCTCATAGCCACTCAGGTCACGGAGTTCTTGGACACTTCCAACACACACTCTCTCTTCTAGATCATCACTGACCCACAGAGGGATGGGAGTACCCCAGTAACGGTTTCGGCTGACGTTCCAATCACGAGCGTTGGCGATCCAGCTGGCGAAACGCTTCTCCTTGACAAAGGAAGGAACCCAGTGAGAGTCCTCAATGTTCTTGAGCATGTTGGGAATGATGGAAGGGATACGGATGAACCAGGAGGGGACGGCCTTGTAAATGAGGGGAGTGTCCGAACGAGGGCACATGGGGTATGAATGCTTCAGTTGGGACTCGTTGGCGATGCGGCCGGCATTCTTGAGGTGCTTGATGATGTGCTTATCAGCCTCCTTGACATGCATGCCCTTGAAGTCGGAAACTCGTTCAGTGAAGTGGCCGGTGTCGTTGACGGGGTCAGGGGGTGGTCGCTTTTCGGTAATGATACCTGCGGCGACGGCGACGTTGTAATCGTCTTCACCAAAGGCCGGTGCCTGATGAACAATACCCACACCACTGTCGTCAGTGACATAGGTTGCATTCAGAACCTTGAAAGCAACATCCTTGAACTCCTCGTAAAAGTAGTCGAAAGGGGGCGTGTATTTCCATCCCAGCATGTCCTTGCCGAGGACTGTTCCAACCTTCTTGAATTTAGCCTTCTTGGGGTCCTTGTACAGGGTTCCAAGGAGCTTCTCAAGGAGAATGAAAGTCTTTCCGGTCTTCTCGTCAACAATCTTGATGTACTCGAAGTCGGGGTGGGCAGCAAGACCGAGATGCGATGGCAGTGTCCAAGGAGTGGTGGTCCAGGCAAGCAGATTAACTTCAGGATCGTCGACAAGAGGGAATGAGACGACAACCGCTGGGTCAGTAACGTCTTGGTAGTTCTGGTTGGCCTCAAAATTGCTCAGGGCGGTAGTGAGCACAGTAGAGTAGGGCATAACTCGGTGGCCCTGATAAACTTGGTCCTTGTCGAACAGCTGCTTGAACACCCACCACTCGGACTCCATGAACTTGGGGTCCATAGTCTGTTACGAAAGGTATCAGCAGTCTGGAGACTTCAATATTGTTCAGATATTTACCTTGTAATCATTGTCGAAATCGATCCAACGTCCCAGTCGCTCGATAGTGTGTCGCCACTCGCCGGCATAGCGCATGACAATAGATCGACACTCCTCGTTGTACTTGGCGATACCGAGTTCCATGACGGCAGCCTTTCCAGAAATTCCCAACTTCTTGTCGATCTCGTGCTCGATGGGAAGACCGTGGGTATCCCAACCAAAGCGACGCTCAACGTGGAAGCCCTTCATTG
This sequence comes from Fusarium verrucosum, assembly GCA_013623715.1. Classification (NCBI taxonomy): domain Eukaryota; kingdom Fungi; phylum Ascomycota; class Sordariomycetes; order Hypocreales; family Nectriaceae; genus Fusarium; species Fusarium verrucosum. Next base: position 37,985 of record JABFFJ010000267.1, read on the forward strand.
ACCAGTAGCGAGGGATGACATCTTTGATGGTAGAGGCGAGAAGATGTCCGTAATGGGGCAGACCGGTCGCAAAAGGCGGTCCATCATAGAATGTATAGCGAGGGCGACCTTCAGACAGTTCTACCTGTCGAAGAAACGCATTGATCTCGCGCCATCTTTCGATGATAGCCTCCTCTGCCTTAGGGAAATCGATCGACATGGTGACTAAATGGCAAGGGTTAGTCAATAATTTTGAACAGAAGGGAGATGAGAAATCAGAGAATGGTAGCGGTCGCGTTTTATAATGAGGACATCAGAGGTTGACTCACCGGAAGGTCTGCCTTGGAGGTCGACAAATCGTTGATGGAGGGGCAGAATTCAGAGAAAAGGACCTCGCGATGGTGGGTGAGTCAAGCCCGGGCGATGACTAGAGGTGGGGTGAAATGTGTGCCCCGCGTCTGGCTGTACTGATACGGATAGTGAGGTATGTAGGTTACCTACTGTACAGTCACCTCATGGAGGGGTCCGAGTCCCGCTCTCATTCAAATTCTAGTGTGACGCGGGGAGGCTGACAAAATTATTAAGCTGTCTAAGTCGGTGGCAGAATATGGAATCCATTGTTTTTGTAGCAATTGGTGTGACTAAGACTCTGGTATTGGAGGTCTTTCTCAATCATCATCATCATCCCCAACCAGCTCCATTCCCTCGAATATGTCAATCCAGTCCTCGAGTCTTTCTCGAATAAACCATTCCAAGTCCCAAGGTTGATCCGAAACAAGATCTCTCTCGCCAAACCATAAGTACATGTCCGCTTCAACCACGCCCTCAACCGCTTCGCCGTCGTGACCAAACTGTGTGACTTGGACAGTATGGACTTGGTAAAGCTCGCCTTCGAAATCTTGAAGCTTCCTCATTTGTGAATGTGTTTGCGGCCGTAGGAGATATCCATTTATGGACGAACCGTCTTCCTTTATCGCGGTTGGGTAATCACGGCCGTGTAATGAGTAGCGGGCAACATTTTCGACTTTAGCTGGACAGGTGATTGCCGTTACCTCGTCGATCCGGGTAGCGTCGCCAGTTAGAACCCAGGCGAGCAGAGGTTTAGCGCATAAAGTCCCATATATAAAGACCGGCCTTGGAATTTCTGTCATGGTTTCTCAGTAGTTGCTGGTGCACTGGTGCAGTTTGTATCGTGGTGGGTCTTGTAGTAGGACTGGAAGTTGAGTTGGGTTGACTCGAGGGAGAAGCAACAGGATCTTTAATATACACCATCAGGGAAGGTTAACCTTTCAGAAAAGTTTCAATACTTGGGAAGCTGTGAAGATTTAAATTGTAATCACCAAATGTGAAAAGTTATTCTTTATTAATATTCAGATATCAAAGTCTCGTTGCCCACACACTAAAGTCAATATAAATAGATCCTATCGTGATGCTTAAGTGTGTGGACCAGCAGAAATGGGGATCAACCAATGATACACGACACTATGCCTGCCCAGCGCCTGAGCAGGGTCTTGCTTGGTTCTATGAAACCCACCTAAACACTCTCGGTCACTATCGATAACAAGCCTACCCGGCGTCCGTCGCAAGACCTACCGTCAGTTGCATACCAGCAACTCACTCTACGCAAACAACACTTCGATTGGTGACAGGTTCTTGTTTGTGTCGCTGCAAGACTCCTACATTCTTTCTTTCCACAATCCATTCATTGTATAACCTCGAACCATGTCTTTCCTGTTTGGAAGAGCCCGCACACGTACAGTCGCCGACCTACCCAAGCAAGCGCGCGAACATGTCTTGAAGCTTGAGGGGCCACAAGGCCCGTCCAAGGTAGCAGCAGCAGCAGCCATATCACCCCGATCAAAGACCAAACACTGACCCTGAAAGGCTGAGGAACTTGCCCGGGTTTTGAGCCAAATGAAGACTATCCTACAGGGCACTCCCGGTATGCTGCTTCACCTTCTTGTGGACCCCTGATCGTATGGCTAAGACATGTTATCTTGCAAGAGGCCGACACCTCTCCAGAGCAGATCTTGCAGCTTGTAACTGGTCTCATCGACGAAGATCTCCTCCACCTCCTCGCCGTCAACCTATTCCGCCTCCCCTTCGAGTCACGGAAAGACACCCAAGTCATATTCTCCTACGTCTTCCGCTTCCGCCCTGCCACCGCCGCTCCCAAGAGCGACCCTCTTGCTCTGTCATACGTCGTATGCAACCGACCTCAGGTCCTAGTTGAGCTGTGTCGCGGATATGACCACAAAGAGAGCGCCACGCCCGCCGGTTCTGTCCTGCGCGAATTGCTAAAGAACGAGGCCGCTGCCGCAATCATTCTATACGACGACGGAGACGAGCCAGGTTCGAGTTCCAAGGGCCTAAATGCCATTGATCGTGACCGACCCCAGAGTGGAAGAGGCGTGTTTTGGAGGTTCTTTGACTGGGTAGATAAGAGCTCCTTCGAGGTGGCGGCAGATGCCTTCACCACATTCCGAGTGAGCTTTGATTACCCTGTCTTGAAAGCTTACATGCGCTGATTATCACGTAGGAACTCCTGACACGCCATAAGGATCTCGTACCAAGATACTTGTCCGCAAACTTTGACCTCTTCTTCGACAAGTACAACAACATCTTGGTTCAATCTAACAGCTATGTGACCAAGCGTCAATCCATAAAGCTCCTTGGTGAGATCTTGCTTGATCGCTCCAATTATAGCGTTATGACTGCCTATGTCGATCGTGGGGAGCACCTCAAGATATGCATGAACCTGCTTCGCGATGATAGGAAAATGGTTCAGTACGAGGGTTTCCACGTATTCAAGGTCTTTGTTGCCAACCCGCACAAGTCTATTGCCGTTCAGAAAATCCTCCTCATGAACCGCGATAAGCTTCTGACCTTCCTCTCTCACTTCCTCGAGGATCGGACCGACGACGAGCAGTTCATCGACGAGAGAGAATTCTTGATCAAGCAAATTCGCAACATGCCGCCAGTTCCCGTCGCTCCTCAACGGTAACGGTGACTGCCAGCACTCACTCACTCTGGTTAAATATTTTCTCACTATGATATACCATTTTGCATTCATGCGGCGTTCTCACTGCTTTTCTCACGCGGCAGCGATTCATGAGGTCAAAGAGCATGGTTCTCTTTCTATCACGATAGCATTGCATGCATGATCCGCCCTTTCATCTTATTTTATCCCTACGATATCTTAAATACTCCTGACAGTAGCATTGATTGCACCAGGACACACACGCATGTCATTCCGCCGATCTTGGTTCATGATAATTATTATACAAAAAGACGCTCCCAACGCCCCTCGTTCCCTGTGTGTAGGTAGTCAACTAAACATGACACAAACTCTGTAACTCCTAATTCTTCTTCGATATCGCCATCCCGGCGAGCCGACGGTATTCGGGCGTGTGTTTAACGTTGCTTTGAAAGCAAGACATTGACACTCTCGCGAGCATTCTGGGTGGCCCAGACGCTATCACTTCCGCCACGGCGCCACTCATCGCCTGATGCGTGCTCCCCACCTCCTCTTGGTGCCTCTCCCATAATCACCTCGAGGTCTCTCTTTTGAGAGCTCAACCAGTGCTTGATGAAGTTGGTAGGATCTTGGCCAAGGGACTGGAAGAAGGAATGCTTGGCCTTTGAAACGGCAATGGCCTGGACAACCCGAGCGAGCTGGTCGTCAAGTCCAGTCACATCCTTCAGCATCGCGATGTACTGCGGGTTGTTGAGCATAGGTAGTAGCGAGTCGCGCAGAGGGTCATCGACTGGAACCTGGATGTCATAGATCGAAGGTTGGGGGTCTTTGTGGAAATCCTGGTCGACTCGGATGGTGTATTGCAGGCGGATGGGCTCAAGAGGTCGCAGGTGATGTTGCACATACTCGTTGAGAAGAGGAATGTGTCCAATGTCACCCTGCCTAATAACCTGTATGCACGTGTTAGAGCTTCATCACATATAGACTCATATAGACCAACCTTTTTGAGGGGCTCGTTGCATCGGAAATTTCGCTTCTCCTCATCTTCCTGAAGTCCAAGTAGCTTGATGTACTCCCAGAGACCCATAACCGCCTCCTGATGAGTAGCCTCCTTCATATCAACAACATCGGCAAGCTCAGGGCTAAGCTGGTATCTCTCGGGGGTCTCCTGGCGGAACAAGTTGATGGTAATGTTCTGGTTGTCGTCTCCCTTTCTCGTAAACGTGAACTCGTCGAAATCAGCGGCATCAGGAAGGTTGGCAGCGGGTTGGTTTCGGGCCGGGGCATCAGGCTTCTTCCACTCCACTGTCTGTTCGGCGCCTGTTCGAAATCGGGATCGGTCGAAATCGACTGTCAAAGATTTGAAGAAGTGCGAGAATCGAGGCTTCTCGGGTGTCTTGGCCTTTTGAGCAGACTCGTCTGAGTCTTTTCCTTCCTCTGTGGTTGATTCTTTCTTCTTGGGCTGCTCGGTCTCCTCGTTTTCGTCATCAAGCAGGCGGCCTTCAATCTTGACTCGATACGACGCCTCCGCACTGGAGCCAAAGTCGAACGATTCGGAATTCAATCCATCGCTCTGCCAGGCCTGTTCTTCGACCGTGTTGCTGATCCAAACTCGCAATGTTTTGAATCTCTAGAGTAAGGTTTAGTCAATGTCTCCCGACAAATGTACTGCGTGCTAGACAAACCTTGGATCCACGGCTGGTGTAGTCAACAATGTCCAGGCGCTTTCGTGTGATAGTAGCATCGAGTCGGCGCTCAATATCTCGCAGGTCCTTGTATCGTTGAACACCATCCGTATCGATAATGCTATCCTCCACCCCTTCGGGAATGTTTTTATCAGTAGGCTTTCGACTACGTCGCTTAGCTAGCTCGCTGGCATGAGCCTGAGCCTGTTGTTGCTGAGCTATTTGGGCCTGGGTGAGAGGAACCGAAGGGTGAGGTCCTGAGGACATCATGGGGCCTAAGAAAATGTTCATGTTAGCAGCAAGATAGATGGGGGGTGAGGTTGGGTTGCGCAAATGGTTGTCAGGACGTACCAATTCCACCACGTCGCTGGTTCGCCGCATGAGGCGACCGTTGCGGAACCTGCTGCGCATAAGCGCGATACTGAGGCTGCATTTTACCGAGAGTTTCAATGTCTTGTGTTGGGGTTCGGTCGGCGTCGGTCGGCTTGTGGACTTTCTGGGTGATCGTGTCGCGTCGCATCGCATGCAAGCGTCGCGAGAAAACGGACGCTGGCTCCCCTTAGTCATCCGGTCACGTGGTCAGCCATATTAATTTACATTCAACGCCATCAAATACATACATAGGTAGGTAATTAATCATTTGTGGAAGTGAATATCATATTATATCTAAGGAAAAGCTGATGTCTCTGAACGGAACCAGTCATAACCCAGTTCCACAGCTCTCGATAGGGCTGCCTGGGTTTGATCAAAGACTCGATGGCACGCATCGACTCTCTGGATCAGTAAGCCTCAGGACAATAAGCGCCCAACTCCCATCCTTGAACTATCTCTAGGTATAGTTCCGTATCTACAGCCATTACATTGGTCACCGCCTTTCCCCTAAACGGAAATCCATACATATAAGTTGGCACAGCTGTCAACAACGGCTGGAGTTGATCCAGTGTCACGTCACAGCTTTGAACCTGCCCTTCTTTCTTCACCAACACCTCACAGCTGCCCATCTTGAGTACGCTTGAAGATGCTGTGTCTTCACTCTTGTCCTCCATAGTCGCGGCTTTGCAGCTGTCTTCCCCCGACACTAAACACGAGAACATACAGAACACTAGTAAACCTGCTCTCTGACACTTGTATGAACCTATCTGTTGGCACGAATTGAGCTTCCTCAAATCTAGAAGCTTTAGCTTTTTGGGGCTCGCTCGTCAAACCGCAACCATTTTGCGGCTGTGCCCATCCTTCTTCCATCGACGCTCAAAACAAAATGCACCCCAAAACAATGCATTGCGACCGCTTAGATGAATAAAACACCGCAATTAAGACGCCACGCTCTCGATGCCATGAACGTACTGAATGTGATCGATGAGAGGCAAAATTCCGAAGGAACCGACTATAATAATCCACAACTCGTCTGCAGCCGAGTTTCTTTGCACATTTTCTCCGTCGAAGGACCCTCAGAATGCCGAGCCTAGTCCGTTCCGCGACTGTCTCTTACTGAAACGGTTACGCTTTGGCGCCGGATCTTCAGTGTTCCCCTGGTTCTTACCCAGGTGACCCCGTCCCTCTGAGTAGTTTCCAGGTCCTCCTAGCGTGCTTGATGGGCTTGATACTTGGGACGACATGTCGGCAAATCCGCTATCGCCGCCGTAAGAGGTGGTCATGTTTTGGGAGAGCGCCATATCCCTTGCCCTCTCGAGACATTCGATCCAATCGGCGGCAGCAGAGCCACCTTCTGGGGGCGTGGATGAAGATTTGGCCTCTTCGAAAGTATAGTGGTGACCTCCCTGCAGGTAATTATCAGTATACTGATCAGAAAATAAGAAAGAACACACCAAGAATTGCTTACCGTATTGACACACCAGACAGTTTGGCCCTTAGCGTCCACTTGTGTCTTCCAGGTGGAGTCTGATCCGAGGAGGGACAACTCTTGCTTTGCTCTCTTCTCCTCCCCACCAGCCGGGGCAAGCACAATTCGACCACTCGATGTAACCATAACCAGACGCTGACGCTTCTTAGTAGTGCTTCCGATAAAGAATCGAGACAACTTCTTATGTCCTTCTCCTGGTTCCTTTCCGTGGGGGCTTGAGGGCAAAGGCGTCGAGACAACCATGAGGTCGCCCAGCTTGAGAATGCGCTCGTTATTCTTAGTCAACACAGGCGACCATTCGATGTCAAGCTGTGTGGGAGGGGGGAGTTCTGTTATTATTCTAGACGGCCGGCTACTGCCGTTGGAAGGGGTCGCCTGAGGTTGGGAAGGTTGCCTTGCGTTAGGCGAGGTAGAAAAGCCGTTAAGCTGGATGACTTGGGGTTCTTGCGGCGGTGGTATGTATGGGCGTAGACGGGGTGCCTTGGTCCTCCAGAGTCCTTTTCCGAATGAGTGTCCATCGAAAAACTCGTGGTTCTTGATGTGCTCGACAGTCAGTCGTCTAGCTGGCTCGAGAACCAAGCAACGCTCCACGAGATCTCGGGCCGCCGGTGGAAAGCCAGGGGGAAATTCATATTCGAGATTCACGATCTTCTGAAAGGTGAGGTACTCGCTGCCTCCCTTGAAGGGGGGTCGACCAGCCAAAAGCTGGTATACGATGCAGCCAAATGCCCACAAGTCGCTAGCCTTACAGGCGTTCTTATGTGTGAGAAGCTCAGGGCTCACATACTCAGCAGTGCCAACAAATGATGCTGCACGGCTGTCGTCGTCCTTTCCCAGATCTGGGGCGCCACTAGTCGATGCGGCTGAAGGATCTTCGCGGGGGTCCTTGAGTAATTTAGCAGTTCCAAAATCCGTAATTTTGACATGCATCTGATCATCCAGCAACACGTTTTCCGGCTTCAGATCTCGGTGGATAACGCCTCGTGAGTGCATATAGCTGATGGCGTCGAGGATTTGTGCACTGTAGAATCTGGTGCATTCAATGTCGAAAGTGCCAGTCTTCTTCAAGACACCCAGAAGCTCTCCGCCATTGCATAAGTCGAGAACATAGTAGAGTGATGTCTCGTCTTGGAATGTATAGTATAACCGGACAATACCAGGGTGTTCGGTAAGTCGGTTCAATGTGTTCTTCTCGATGTTGACATATTTGATCTTCTTCTCCTTGATGATATGTCTCTTTTCGAGCACCTTCACGGCATATTCTTTGAGAGTTTGGCGATCGGTCGCCATGTAAACTGTACTATAGGAGCCCTCTCCAAGAACTCGCCCGAAGGAAAAATCGCGGACGCCCTTCTTGACCTGGCGGACAACGGTACGTCCATTTGCATCAACCTCTCGGCGGACTCCCACAGCTGCTCCACGTTCTTGCCAGTCTTCTCTGCTGGTGGGAACGGGCGCGTCACCAGCATAAGGCTGGTTCTGTTGTGGTCCGCCGGGACCAGATGCGTAGCCAACCCCCATACCTCTTGAGCTTCTTCGGGGTGGCAATGGGTTGCTGCCGGACATCAAAGCTGAGACCGGCCGGCTCGAGTTGTTGAAGCGATGAGGATCTCGTCGGCTGGACTCCCTCACGGGATAGGAGGGGTTGGGGGTAGGTTCAGGCACGCTTGAGATGCCGTAAACGGAGGTTCTCGAAGCCTCGACTTGAGGGGATGGCTGAGGAGGACCTGCGGGAGGGCTTGGTTCGGGAGTAGGGTCGGATGGTTGGGCGGATGGAGTAAGTCGAGGATCGTTGATTGCGGTATCGACACCGGCATCTATAGGGTCGAGGCGAATGGCATCGTGGGATGAAGGTGTGGTGGAAGTGGTTGTCGGTTGAGGCGTAGAGGGGAGGGCGGATGTTGATGCGGAAGGGGAGACGGACATGTTTTGCGTAGTCGAATCGGGCCCGGGAGGAGAAGTTGAAGAGGTGTTAACAGCTTCAGCAGCATCATCAGGGTTGGCGATGCGCAGTCCGCCCAGGGCCTGAGAAAGGCTCAGGTCCCCATTCATGATGGGCGATAGAGAAGCCTGGGGGCAGATGCTCAGGGGAAGTGGGCAGGCTCAAGCTCGACTCGCACGGGGAGGAGAAACGCGAGTCGTGAGCAAGGGACGGTCGGCCACTGGCGGCGGCGTGAACCGTGGAGCATCACCAATGTCGAACTGAGCTGTCCAGAAAGGGATTGATGAGGTCGGGTTGAGAAGTAGGCAGGTAGGTACGGAGTAGGTAGGCAAGTAAGCAATAAAATTGGAGGCCGGGTCGTTGCGTTGCGTTGGTGGTGGGAGCGGTGGTAGTGCAGTGCTGTAACGAAACCGATAGAGTATAACCAGCAGTAAGGTAGGTTGCTTGGCTTGGCTGCTCCGCTCAGTGCAATAAGTTAAGTTAGTAGTTAGTAGTGAGTAATGAGTGAGGTACGAGGTCGGCCCCATGGAATCCAGATTACGAGAGTCCAGAGAAGCAAGCAAGCGAAAGAAGCCTTAGGCCACCGCCAACCTTGTCCCAAATCTAGGGGTTTTGCTGGGATGATGTAGAGAGAGGCAAAAGGAGAGCGAACCCCGGCGGATGATCTCTCTCTTTCTCCCTCTCTTTTTTTTTTTTTTTTGCAAGGTGCCTTGTCTGATATTTTGGTGAGAGAAGCACCAGCCACCAGCGAGCGTGCTTGGTTCAAATATCTGTCCTGTGCACGTATGTAGCTGGCAACCTCAAATGTGCATCCACAGGCACGGGTCAGTGAGATCTCCTGGCCACTGCTCAAGAACTGCTGGCCCGCAATCTAAGCAAAAATTAGTTTCTGGAATTTTATGCCAAAGTCAATGACTTGAAGGGCAAACGGCGGATTTCATTCAGTTTAAGTATTATGTATGCAATGCAATTGACAAGGTAAACTGGATGCAGTGCGTCTATCAGGTACCTGTCTATCATGGCGCTAAAAATGTTCACCATGATGAACAAGCTCACTAGCCAAGTGGTTCTCACCTCACTCAAATTACCAGTGACGACATGCTATCTAACCCAGACCACATATCCAGGATCTTGGACTCACTCAGTACGGCTCTGCAATTATGATGCCCAAAATAGATTTATACAACTCGCAGGGTACGTGCGGACGCGAATGGTTCTGCCTGTGCTTTCTGTCTCCTCTCGTGCTCAGCCTGTTTGACGACCGGTTAATCAATCCAGCTGTCAGGCTGCGCTGTTTGTCTGCCAAAAATACATACTACCAAATATGTCTTCGTGAAAACATTGGAAGACTCAAAATCCACCAATAGGCTTTTGGGGGCTCTATGCTACAGCCATGCCATTCATTGCTCTCGTGGCGGTTAGGTTAGTGTGCTTCTCATATGGAGTTTCGTAAAAGTACAGTATTGCGAAATGCCGCGCGTTGAAATCGTATGCACAACCACGACTACATTGTGGCAGTATAGTAATATCTGATACTGATACGGTATTTTTCGTACGAATATACTAATCCTTCTTGTTTTCCTATGATATCACTGCCGTCACTCGGTTCCTCCCAGGCGGCGCAGCACCTCGTATCAGCCAAAAAAACACGTATATCCGCGATATATCTGGAAATCAGTGTTCCCGTGATGCATAGCCACGTAATGAACATGGGCGTATTGGATTATGTATCCAGCCAAATAAGAGGAACCGAGCATATTTTGTCAATTTGTTGGTCTCTGTTGAGGCTTAGACATTGAGCTAGTCGAAATATCACCATCTACCTAACCATACAAAGGCAAGGTGCGCCACTTTAAGAGTGATAAAAGTCACTATATCGTCCAATTCCAACGTCTTCTGGTCTTTCAATATGACGAGCATAATGAGTGCATATTTTCTACCGTAATTATTCTTAGAGAAACTCAGGTGCGGACTACCTCTATCATGACCGGTCAGTGATTCGGTCTACCTTACCCTAGAGAAGTCATGCTGAGGGAGGTTGCTTCTCGCTTTGGACTTGTCCCAGTAACCAGACTGAGAGACAGAATTCATGGGAAGCTGCATTCGTGGGCCTGTCTTCATTTGCAATTACATACCTATTTAATGAAATATCTGGAATTATCGATCATGTACCACTTCACCTTGAAATCGTCAAACAAAGTTGGGGTTTCTCATCATGTTTCGACTTCAACCTACCACGATCATGCTAACTTCACGTGAACTCAATGATGCCGAGCGCCGCAGCCGTTACAGAAAACATCTTGTAACTCGTCAACAGACCATAAAGAGATGCAGTGACCTCGATCAGCTTGACCAAGAAGCCAGCTTGGAACATGATCTCAATACACGCATAGTAACACCAACCACTGACTCGATTGCTGGACAAGACACGCTGTCACCGTCAATCGAAAATGAGATAGACGGCGAAGAGGTACCAGAATCATCAGATCCGGCACTCGACCACGGTACCATCACCTCTAACGAGCCCACGTTGTACGTGGATGTTGATCATGGTATCGACCACTTGACCCAACAAGCAGAGCAGCATCGACCTGTTTTCCGCCAGCGGCAAAGCCTGCGTAAGTCAGGGGATAAGCTAGACAATAACATGCGTACAGATGTTGACGAAGATACAGATATTATCCGCTTACCCATCCGCACACGACCTCATACCAACACCCATGAAAGTATCGAGGCAGATGAGGATGACAGCAACACCACAGAGCATACCCCGGCAGCAGTTGTAAGTTACACATTCCTAGGCGGATTGCCCAGCCCCAGTATCATCAGGTATCCATTCCAAGGCATATGCATTGCATTGTGTGTCAACCTTGAAGATAGGTAGACTGATGGTAGTCAGCTCGACACAGAGCTGTATGAGTCGGAAGAAGAATTCACCGACGACCAGTCACAAAACTCTGGAGAACTTGTGACTTTTCCCAGAGAGGCTGATATATCGAACTCTACGATCGGTGAAGAGCTGGATCCTACGACACCCCGGAGGCATATGCCCGTGTATAGTGATCGCCTGCCTGTTCAACAACAGCCTCAGACTCCAAGACAACTACCAGAAGCCCGTCACCAAAGCCGTTTTGATGGAGCTTACACGGCGCCGGTTCGAGGAAGACGGTTGAGAATCGAGGAAGACGACGCATTAGTCACGGTAAGGAGAAGGCGTGCCGGACGCAATACTAGCCCGGTAGGGTTGCGAACTCCAGGGTTTCAGGGCTTGTACGGAGGTAGTGAGAACGCCGAGGATGTGTGATTTGCCGGCATATTGTGATGTCAGGCGGTCCATTATCATCGGCAAATGCAAGGAAGACGAGGATCAGTCTGCTAATCCGAGACGGATGGATAAAAGTATAATGTTACGGCGGCTGTTGGTTTGCTGATAGACCAGGCGGTTGAGAAACAAATTGTTAATGGATCGGAATAATCAACTATATCACATCAATTAAAGGAGAATTCCTCCCTTGAATCGCGGGTTTCTACGCAACGGTAGGAAATTATGATCGGTGATGGTTCCGTTGTGATCGGGGATATTGTACAGTATCAATAGGTGTGGGCGGACATGATCCTTCGCAAAAGCATGCCGAATTTTCAGTTGCTCCGGCTCCGGACCCTCTAGCTCCAGCCTTTCGCGGCAACGAAAATTCCAGTCAAGCAAAGTTTTATCCTCATGTGCCTGGCCTGGCCTGGTCTGGTCTGGCTACCTCAGGCACCCGCCAACAGACAATAGGACTGGTCATCGGGATTTCTGAATTCTCCACCCGTTCCAGGTTCCAACTTTCAAGCCATTTGCTTCTGGATAGGTACGTACTGGAAACGGCCTCGGAACTACAAACTTCCAATGGACTTTAGAAACAAACTGACTCGGGCTGGGCGGAAGCCGGGTGGATCTTTTAAGGATATCTTGACAACGAGATTGGTCAATCTCTAGCTGTGGATCAGAAGTCAAAAGCCTGGCTGAACTGGGCTAAGTCAAAACGTTGTCCACCCAACCAGATGAAGGCCCCAAACAGGCTCGAGACCCGCCCAGACGCCATACCTCTTACGGTCTTGAGACCCCTAACAATTACGCAATCCAGAAGGGGTCAAGCGCGAATTAGAGCTGACCATCCAACGGTACGTACCTGAAGCTGCGATGTGCCTTAGCTTGACGCTAGACCACAATTAGGGCCGGGAGGTTTGCGATAAGCTGATGGCGTGCATACCGTATGCGTACTGTCTTGCACGGACCCCAGCTGCAGCTTGCCGGGCCTGATACAAACGAATGGTGGTTTGCCCACATGGTTTATTGCGGACGGGTATCTGCTGTGGGTACTCTTTCGCGGATTTCACCGTTCGCGAGACCAACGCACAGTGCCAACTCTGGTAGCTGTTGGAGATCGGAGTGAGGCTGCATGGGTGGGTGGTTAAAGAAAGCACCTCAACCTGGGGTAAAGAGCCACTCACACTCACGCCCCTTCTTCGTCGCTTCCTCTCCTCTCACAGGACAGCCCGAACAGGCTCTTCTGCCAGTCCCTCGCATTCTTCTACAGCTTTTAATCCTCCGTCTTCCTTCCATCTCTCTTCCTCTTTTCTTCCCTCCTTCACACAATCCATCACAAGGCATACCACTTTAGCAGTCCTTCTTGTTTCTTAGTCGAACCTTGCATCACATCACGACTTTTCTTACTTCCACCCATCCTCACCTACCACTCGCGTACCTTCTCGTGCCTCGTCTGGCCAACCCCTACCGCGTCTTACTTATCTTTCTCTTTACCCTCCCATCACATCTCATCTCATCTCATCAGGCTCCATCTCGCCGACTCTTCTATTCAACTGTCGTCTAAGCGTCCTCGTCTCAGGTCGAGGAAACTCATCACCACCGCGTGTCCTGAAGACGCTATAGATGGTTTGTGACAACGCTGACTACTAACCTTACAAACACTTGCAGTTTTACAACAGAACAGAACGGACAGAATACGCTTTTCACAATGTCGTACTTCAGCTCTCAATTCTCTTCCTCTCCCGTCCTTACCATGTCTCCCCAACATGCCCACCAGTCCATGGGCATGGCAAGCTTCGGACGTCACACACCACCTCGATTTGCACCCATGCCAAGTCAGTTCGCAGCTGCTCAGCCAGTGCGACCTTCGGCAGCTGGCAGAAAACGTTCCCGGGACGAGGCCTCTGAAAACCTTGAGCCTGACCTGAAGTCCCTCCCCGTCGAAGAGCCTGAAGAGGAATGGATCTACGGCCCCGGCATGACCCTCATCAAGAAGAGTACCCGCTACGTCACGGATGCCAGCAGTCAATCTGGCACCTGGGTTGAGGAGAAGAAGGCTGCTGAGGAAGCCGCCATCAAAGAGGCGCGCTCCCTCATCCGAAACCCCAAGCTGCAGCGCGTGGCACCCTCTTTGCCAAGCACACCTGCAGTCAGCACTTCTCCCCTCAAGTCCGAGGTCAAGCCCACCATTGAAGGTCCCATCGTCGATAACTTCACTCTGCACCTTGGCATTGGCTGGCGAAGAATCAGCGAAGAAGAGCACATCCAAGCAGCTGCTCGTGGCTGGGCCCGCTACATCGAGAACCACTTCCCTGTCTCGAATGCTCGAATCCTCCTCGAGAGCAATGGTCTCCAGTCATATCTCGTCGAAACCAACGAGGGCTTCTTCCTCTTTGCCGAGAACCTTCGACAAGGTCAGCTCGTCAGCCAGACTGCCGAGGGCGCACTCCAAAATCTCCAATGCTCTCCCCCTGTCTTGGACGGAATGGAGGTTCTTTCAGCAGCCGAATCTCCTCGACCAAGCAACGCCACCCCTGAGATGGATATGAGGATGGACTAAAGAACGCTCGTCCGGGAACAAATATTTTATTCAACTGCATCTTGTCATTTGCTATTTACGGAGTTACGTGTTTGCCATGCTTACGGATTGGGAACGGGAATGGGAAAGGAGCCTTGGGATGGCTGGGAAAGGTCACCAAGAGCCAATGCCATAGACGCGGATAGTCATGGCCCGATATCATTTGAATGCAATTTACATTATTGAACAATGAAGTTTATTATCATGATCAGTATCATGCAATATGACCAGATTTTAATAATAATTTGTGCAAATTGTGCAGTCCCTGTACTACTAACGGAGAAAGACTGGCGCTAATGGAGACGTCGCGCTGATCCTTGGCGTGATTTTCGTGGTCAAGCCGGCCTGACCCTGACGCGACATGGCCTGGCTTGGCCCATGCTCTTTGCGAGAAAGAGTTTATTACCAGCAAGCATGCTCGGTGTTTGGACTGGAAAGGGCCGGATGGAAGCCAAGAGTCCAATTATTACTACGTAGTAAGATGAATTTCTTTATCCTCGTATAGCCTGAGCCTACCAGTCTAAGCCAACTTGGATACAAGCCAGACATACATACATAATGTATGTATGTACATAACGCATTGTGCCTAGGATGCAAGTCATGCTGTGAGCACCACTAATGCACAACAAACATAATGATTGAGTGAACGACAGCCAATACAATCGTTGAAACAGCTCTTGCTGGGCCAATCTCTTGCAGCGAAAAGTCTTTCTTACACTGCTGCTGCTCGTCTAATTGATTTTGAGTAGCGAATCGGATAGATGGAAATGGAACTTGTGTTCTTGCACTGCACGGGTGCCTATCAGAATAAGTATGGAAGCTCTCGATGGAGACATATGCAACATGACCAACGGAGCATTTATTTAACTGTAAAATTTCGAAATGGAGAGAATAGAACATGGTTTGATATATGATCCTATTGCTCCATTATACTAGCCAAGGGGAAAACCACTAGGCATCCTTACCTGAAGTTGGCTCAGAGATGGACCGAGCATGGATATTTATATACCAACTATTGAACAGCTATACATTATGAGACATTGTTCGTCATTATCTGCTTCGTCTTTGCTTCTTCTCTGCATCACAAGACTTGAAACGCTGCAGCCTGCGTGGAGCGGGGTTTTAACTCTACTTCTTGAATTGTTTCCTCGGCACGAGATGTACCGTTTACAAAGGACAAATCACCTTCTCTCTATAAAATCTGCCTTTGAAATAGCGGAATAGCCAAATACCGGCAAATACGGTGCACGTCTGAACCAGTCCAGACTCTGTAAGCATTCGGCTAAACTGGGGGCTTCATATACAAAAATACAGGGGTTCAGACGTAAGGTGTAGGTAATGTACTGTAGACCTGGGGATATCGGCGCTAGACCCAGCCACTGCACAAGAAGGCCCAGGTTAACTTCCATCGACAACATCATCACCTCGGCGCTGCACCCCCAATAAACCATATTCGCTCTCTTTGGCATCGGAATCAGATCCAGACTCTTCAGCTGTCGTATCGTTATTTAGCACCTGCATTCGTCTGGGGGACCCTTCGTTCCATCGTCCAATTGAACCACCACTTCGTCATCCACCGCATCGAATTAACCATGTCGAGCGCAAACCAGCTCTTTCTCCTCGCCGATCACATCAAGCTCTCGCTTTTAGAGCGCCAGCGAGCAAAGAATCTTAATCTCGAGGGCGACTCGCAAGATGGACACATCTCACGATCTTTCGACCAGTTCCGTGATGGCCTGGCCAGTCTCCGTGACGAAGAGCAGCGGTTGACCTTTGCCGGCGAAACGACGTATGTCTGAATCAGCACAGACACTTGCCCATATTCACAGCTAATTTTACATATTCAGTGCTGCTACAAACCTCATAGAGTCCATCACATCACTTCAGAAGCAGCTCGATGACCTCACAACTCAATTCCAAGGGCAGCCGGCCTCGTCAACCGCCGAAACCCTCACCCATCCCAACTCTGAAGCGCTCGCCGATGATTTCGAGCACGCAACCTCCACAACATCTGCCTCGCGAAAGCCAAAGACAGTCCGCTTCAGCGACACTCCATCTTCACCGTCCGCCGACCTCTTTGGTCCTTACCGCGATGATCCCTCCGATAGCGCTGGTTACCGGGACGAGGCACAGGGGATGGACAACCAACAGATCCACCAGTACCACTCTCAGATTCTCGAGCAACAAGATGAGCAGCTTGATCGTTTGGGCGAGTCTATTGGACGCCAGCGTGAACTTAGCATGCAAATCGGCGACGAGCTCGATAGCCACGTTGCTATGCTCGATGAGGTTGAGGCTGTTACCGATCGCCACCAGAGCCGGTTGGACCGTGCAAGCAGAATGCTTGGCAAGGTTGCTCGGGGGGCAAGTGAGAACAAGCAAATGACGACCATTGTCGTTCTCATCATTATTCTTGTTCTCCTTATTGCCATCCTGAAATAATATATAAACTCGTCATCCGTCTCAAAAAGACCTGTACAGCGGGCGTAACGCATCGGTTGGAGTTTTGGGTTGGGAGTCATTGGTTTGGGCGTTGCTTCAGGAGTCTATTTCACATGTCGATATCGTTCATCTTCCCCGAGTTCCATCATACAGCGAACGGATGGCTTCTTTGTGATGCATTTTCTGTACATACACACGCAAGATTCTCTGCGAAATAAACAGAAATAGAGACCATTTTAGGTTTCTTGTCCTATCTATCATATTGTCATTCTTACTTGGAAGCTGTTGATTCTGGATATAACTAGCAGTCTAGAGAGTTCCTCAGGTACAGAAGCAGTTCATCGGATAACGTCTCCTTCTTTGTCAATGCCATCAAGCCCCTCCAGGATATCACTTCCTCCCAGAATGCCCGTGGCGCCTACGGTCACGCCTCGTTCCCGCGACCAGACTTCATGAAATTTTATGCTCTTATCGCTCGATGCAACAATAATGCATCCTTCCTTGCCCCCTACTGATGCGGTTGGATCGTCGGCGGTTGGCCCTCGAGGATAGGGGATGGCATACAAGGCTCGTAAATCGTCTTCCCAAGGAATCGCTGCAACTTGTTTGCATTCCGGCCAACTGAAAACGCTAACACGATAGGGGTGTTCTGGTGAAGCGTAACCAAACGTGGCCGCAATCTCTCTGCGGGTTGTATTCCAGATGAGCGAGGTTACTTGGGCCGATACTGATATCGTTGCAAGCGCTGCCCCGGACGGCGTATGAAAGAAGTGGATGCACTTGTCATTGGAACCACCTCCTGTTGCCACCAACTCACGCCGCCATGGGCAGAAAGCAATGGCTTTCACAGCAGCATCATGGCTCCAATGATGCTTCGCAATAGCAGGGCCAAGGTACCGGACGGTGTCAGTTGCAGCTGGAAGTGACTGAAGCTGTGCCCTGAACGCCCTCACAGGGCCATCGTCATCTGCATCGATATCTACAAGCCGTGTAACTCTTGTCTCAACGCCGCCATACACGCTACTGGACTCGATGCGCCCTCGGTATCCATTTCCCCCAAGGGATGGCTCAGCTCGTCGTCCAGAAACTTGATCAGCATCGAAAAGACAGCAGAGATTGTCGTTGCCCCCTGAGGCGAATAGACGACCATCAAATGACCATGCAAGACCGCATACTTGCTGACAGTGAATATTGCTGATCTTGGCTACCAACGATACCGCACCGGGCCATGTGTCTCGTGTGATCTCCCAGCCTATCGGCCATTCTACAACGTAGTAGTAGATATTGCCCATCTCATCGCCAACCACCAAGTCTTCCGTCAGAACCTCGACCCCTGGATTTTGGGGGTTCTTGGAAGGTCGCAGGGTACAGATCGGACGCCAGCTCACGCAAGAAATGGGAAACGCCTGGCGGATCTCGAAGCGTGGCAATGCATCGAAGAGAGACTGGAAAAGTACACTGCCGTTGGAGTGTCCGATTCCAATTACAGCCTTACCCCCCGGAGTTGAAGAAAAGGCAACCGATGTCAACTAAATGTCGGGATGGGTACCATGGATTAATTGAACACCCCGAAACTCGGACCAGGCATAGAGGTGACTCCCAAGGCAAACGACAAGGGTTTGGGCTGTATATGAATAGGCCAACGGTGAGCAGTAGAAGTCATCCTTGAGGTTTGGAGCATCGAGCACTCTAAAGTCTGTCAGTTCACTGGTATCTTTGTGTTTGGGATCGCCTACCTGAATGGAGCAGCCGGGAGCAGACGTTTCTTTGCTGGTTTCAGAGGAACTGCTACTAATTAGTCGTGAACTGAAAACATGATTGCATTAAACATGCCTGACAACTCCTCTTTATTAGCCCATTGATATCCATTCCAACTCGTCTGGTTGAAGTCCGTATGAAGACGGTGTAGTCTCGGGCTTCGGGGGATTTGCTGACCCTGTGCAAACTCGAGGATCTTTCGAACCTGATCAATCTTGAGAGCCGAAGCGATGCGGCCTTCATGCTTCTCCTTCTCGACCGACGTACTGACAAGACTTTCTTGAAAAAGGGTGGGAAACACACGAGCATTGGTACCACGTCTGACGAGATGCCCCTGTCCATCATCGGTAGCGATTGCATTGGGCGCAAGGCCACCGACCGACCACATAGCTCCCATACTGGCCTGGCGATCTCCTCCTCGGTTCTGTGGGAGTTGACCAAGAGCTACGCCTAGTGACGAGCATGTCAGCGTAAGAAACACAACAACGAATTGACTGCCGAACCTCTGTCTAGATAACTATCGTCAACTCGAAAAGGAAACCGTGGGTCGGGGTCCACGACACGACGCTTGAGAACAAAGGGATCTGCCGAGGCACTTTTGTCGCGCTTCAAACGCTCATCTCTTGATAGATCCTGGCTTTGCTTTGTAGTTCGATATCTTTCCGACGACGGAGATGCATGATCACGCCTTGGAACGTATCTGTCTAAATGCCGTTTGTTTGTGTTAACTCGTTTATCTTGCAGGGGTAAACGTCTTGGGCTTTTCGAGTAGATGAAAGGAGAAATCACTTCGCTCCTGTCCCTGGTTTGATGTCTCTCGGGAGTTTTGGGGAGTTGAACAAAGAATTCTTTTGTCTCAGTTTCAGTCACAGCCGGCGTTTGCTCTTGGTTCTCAAACGACTTTGTGGGTAGATTGTCGTCGGGACTTGAACCGTCGAAAGAAAGGAAACATCGTTTCCGAAGATTCGGCGAGTATTCGAAGACATCCTCTGCTGAGTTGTAACCTGAATCTGGCGGACTTGACGGCTTCAGGGGTGAAATTGCCTCTTCCTTTCGTTGCGGTGGCTTAGGACGTCGAGGTGGTCGTCGAAACATGCTTGTCAATATTGATGTCTCGAGGGGTCCCAGATCCTTCAGAGGTATGGGGCATGAAAAGAAAGAAACGAATGAACTGCGATACTATAACCTGAACAATGCTGCCACAATAGACAGAACTTTCCCTAGCAGCAAAGTTACCTACCGGATGAATTGATGGAATTGTATTGATGCTGGCGAAGAGTTTTGTACCTAGGGAAGAGAAGTTAGGATGAGTTAAGGATGTGAAAAGGAGTTTACGCCGAGGGGAAGGAGTCATTCCAAGGAGCATAAAGTACTAAGGTAATCCATCGATCAGGAGCACCTACCCAGTTATGAACTTAGGTTGATCCGTTCAGACTTCAATTAAAGCTCAAGGCAACTGCATCAGCGCAAAATGGTCTGACTCATGCATTCTTGGAGATTTATCTCCTGGGCTGGATGCACTTTTTCTCATGGCAAAGGAGTTTCAATGACTGACTAGATAGAGAATATTAAAAGTAGAAAAAAAGAAGGCAGATTGAATATCATTGACACACTGGGTGGTTTACAGCTCTCTTCGACCTGAAATCAGGCCGTCTTCCTGGTGTGTCAACATAAACTCCTGCAGCATAATTAAAGAAAGACATGAACCAAAAGTATAAAGACTGTGGTGGTATAGTCGAGACATATTAGACTTGCCCCTAATGGCCTTCTCCCATGCCTGAAGCAATATTCGCATAACAAGAGTCTGGATAGTCAAGCCAGTTCGTTGTCATATCCAGACCCCCAAGAGATCTGAAGCTTGTGCTGATGAGGGACTCGTCACCCTTCTTGTCAGCAGAAGCCTCCCAAAACATACTTCCACCGAGACCATGATTCAGGAGATAGTCTACCTTCTTCCGAACTACATCTGGAGTATCATAAGAGATGAGCTCTTTCGTGCTCTCGTCGTAGCTGTAGTAAGCTTGAGCCTCTGCATCATACTTGACCACAGCACCAGGCTTGGGTAATTCCTTGTAATCCCAGACACCTCTCTCCCAAGAGCCCTCACCAACATCAAGATAGGACTTTCCAAGGCCAGAGTTGCCCTCAAACGAGCGACCATAGATTGGCATGCCGAGCACAATCTTCTCTGGGGGCACTCCAGCGTCAATGTAGTCTCTGATTGCTTCGTCGGTGCTGAAGGGATTGGCACCACCATGGTAGGGAAACAGATTTGCGTTATGGCCACTGATTTTATCCCAGCTTCCGGCGTAATCGTAGGCCATAAGATTGATTTTGTCAACAGTCTCGCCGATCTCCTTGAGATGAAGCTTTTGGTACTTTTCAGAGCCAGCAGGCGCAGCAATCGAGAGCAGAAAGTGGTGTCCAGACGCGTGTTGACTCGCATATGAGTCTAGTTCGTCTCGTACAGCCTGGAGAAGGAGATCAAAATTGGTGGCCTCTGTGTCATTATTGGGGTACTCCCAGTCAACATCAATTCCATCGAAACCCCAGTCCTTCATCAGGTTGACAGAAGACTTGGCAAACCTGGCACGATTCTCAGGGGTACTGGCGGCAGAAGGGAAGTTGCTAGACCAGGTCCATCCGCCAATGGACAGCAAGGTCTTGAGTTGACGGTTTGCTTTCTTCAATAGGAAGAGCTGCTTCACACATCCATATGCGTTGCTTCCCTGTTCCTCCCAACCTGTTTTCTTGTCAGTTATGAAATGAAAGCAAGGAGGCTAACTCACTATCTCCTTCATAGTGCTTTTCAAGGTCTGCGTTACTATCTCCGGTGTACCTATGACCTTCTTAACATGTTTTCATGTGAATTAACTTGCCAACCTACACTGTCCCATCGGGTTTGACGTTCAAGAATGCGTAGAGTACGTGGGAGATGTGGGAAGCAACAAGATCCTGAGGCTGGAAGTTCCTTGCATAGATGCCCCTATAAAAGTAGTGTTACCACAGAAGCTCATCTTCTTTCAACGGAATGGGCTGACAAACCAGTTTACAAAGTAAACAGTGTTGACGTGGTTCTGTTCCTGCTGCGCCATCTCTGTTGACTGGGGAGTTTGTTCAGTAGGTGGTGTATGGCAGAAGGTAGTTTGAAGAATAGCGATTACTGCGAGCAATCGACAGAGAAATGACAGCATACCAAGTGTAGTTTTATGAGAAGGGTCTGATATTTCCAAGATTTAGGTTGAGGTGAAGGATGATAAATTGTGTCGCGTGTGTTAAGAAACGGAGCGATAAAAACGAGTCATGACAAATGGTGAACAAACGGAAAGAGTGTCAAAGGAGAGGATCTACGGGCAGTATTTATACTTATGTATGTATATAGGTAGGCAATTATCTTATCAGGCTTAAAAGAAACACAGATTCAGAACTGTGAAATGATCGGCTGGTCTTGCTCTTGGACTTGGTTGAAGCATCGTGTAAGTGTGTGTGTGTGAGTGTATGTGTGCCTATCACCTCAAAACTCGAGTGTTTTTGTAACCCAGGCAGGACAGGTTACTGCATCACATATGCTGTCCAAAGTGCCAGTCAAAATTTTCGTATCACAAACCTCATGAAGTGATATATATTAAATGTCAAGAATAAATGATGTTTGTACAACAAGATACCGACGTTGGAGTTTGTGGTTGATTGTGGCCACTCACTCCCGATAGCATCCCTTGGGACTTTTTCTACCATTTACCCCTGAAGTCATGTTTGAAGTACCTAAAGCATCGTATATGGGTATTCGGATCACATATGTACATAGACTTGATATCACGAGGTTATATCAAGTGAAGATATCAGATACAAGAAGCTCCGTATCAGGAATCCTTTGGAGTGTATACCAAGAACCAAACACATCATGTGGTGTATTATAGCAATCTTTAAATTCAATGTTCCTGATTCACATATTTTTGATAAATGTCAAAATGTTATAGGTACAATATCGTTACTGTTAATCGTCGCCTCTGAGCTCAGTTTTCGGGGTGAATATTTGTAGGGATGTTTTATAGGAATTATATTACTTTATGATCTTTAGCTTATTGTATATCTCGAGTTAATCGCATCCTGTATTTAATTATTTAATGTAGAAGCCTGGAGCTCCAGTAGGATTTAATGACAAGCTGAGGTTATCGCTTCACCGACGTAATAATCCACGTCACACTCTACCCTACACTCTTACGCGGGGTCACATCACCCAGCTCAATAGTAACATTTACAAGCCATCACATCCCGTCGCAAGCAACCCCAAGACCAGAATCGCAAGCCGAGCCTCTTCAGAATGACCAGTGTTAGTTCCTACTCACCAATAACCTGGCATACCAACTGATGCTGATCCCAAGGCTTCCAGCACGGTGTAGCCCGCACTGCGCGGTCCCGGACAGAAGAGCAACGCCAGCAAGATCTCATCAAGATCCAAAAGTACCGTAGTCTCGAGGACGACATCCGCCAAAAAGTCAGTCTCACCACCGTGTGAAGAAGCGCACCATTTTCTTACATACGCAAGCAAGCAGATATCCGATAAAAACTACGGACCAGAGACGTTCCAGCTCACCTCGAAGCTCCTGCGCCTGAACCCAGAATACTACACGATATGGAACGCCCGCAGGCGCTGTCTAATCTATGGCTTATTATCCAAACCCTCGGCTGGATCGCCGCCCTCGAAGGCGTCGCAGAGTTCTTCAGCAACCGACACTCACACAGCCTCTTCCGACGCTTCATCGCCATCGTCCTCGACCGAGATCCCGCCATCCCCCAACCACCCGACAGCTGGGAAGACTGGTACAACGACTGACAGCGAAGGCGACACCGACCTGATACGTGCAGAGCTGGGCTTTACCGTCCCCTTGCTGATGGAGTTCCCAAAATGCTATTGGATATGGAACTATCGACTTTGGACACTTGACCGCGCTATTGAAAGACTCGATATATCGATAGCTCGGCGTATTTGGGAGGAGGAGCTAGGCCTTGTCAGCAAGATGCTCACCAAGGACCGACGCAACTTCCACGCCTGGGGCTACCGTCGTCATGTTGTGGCACAGCTCGAGAGCCCTGTGCTGAATGGCCAGAGTCTGGTAGAGCCAGAGTTTCAGTATACTACCCAGAAGATCCATCAAGATCTCTCCAACTTCTCAGCGTGGCATAACCGCAGTCAGCTCATAGCAAGACTTCTGAATGAGCGAAATGCGGATGATGAGTCTCGCAAAGCTTTCCTGGACAAAGGTATGTATTACGCTGTAGATCATCTTGACGTTGCTAATCTGAACCTAGAACTCGATATTGTTCGTGAAGCACTGAATGTTGGGCCCGAAGATCAATCTTTATGGTACTATCACCAGTTCCTGGTATTAAATCTCGCCGATCCCGCCTCGAGCCGCCAAATAGCTCCAAGCCTGACAGTGGAAGAGCGCAAGTCTTATATTGATCGTGAAGTAACCGACATCAAGGACTTGCTAGAAGATTACCATGACATCAAATGGATCTACGAGGCTCTCATTGAATATGCACTCGCACTTACCCAACTCACTAAACAGTCACTTGAGCCAGAAAGTCAAAGGGATGTAGCGGCGTGGCTGGATAAAATCAGAAAACTAGATCCCAAACGAAATGGCCGATGGAATGATTTGGAGAAGGAGTTGGATTTATCAGGCATATGATATTGGCTTGATTAAACTATCGACTATATCATACTAGAACACAATGGCAATAAATCTTTATATGAGCCCTATGACGATCGTTATCCCATGAATCAGAAATCGAGAATGTATATGCTGCCAACTCCTCCAGCATGCCGTCCCAGGTATCAATGTGCTCGCTAAAAGAAAACTCAAATGTGCCTCTCATAACCAACGCCCTCGTCCCCTACCTCGTCCCCTTGGCCTACCTCGACCTCGACCACCTCTGCCTCCACGAACAGCGACAGGTCTTGCTGGAATATCATCAGCACTGCCAGAATCTGATCCTGACACCGACCCTGAATCGCTCAGTTCTGCCTCCGAATCTGTATCCCCAATTCTGACAACAGTAGGCTGTCCCGGTCGCCGGCTGGGAGGCGGTGGCGAAGGGCTGTGTGAGCTTTCCTGGTAAGCCGGGGATGCTGAAGGCGACTTGTTATCAACATATTCACTGTTGGGGCTCGAATTGCGTGAAGCCTCTTTTTCATCGTCAGCTGTCGGCTCGTCAACCACCTCCGGAGGCGCCTTGACGTTTGGTGCAGGAGTTGAGTTCTTTGACTGGGCGACAGTCGCATTGCCAGAGGCAGTTGTGGATTTACGTTTGCCAATCTTGAACTTCTTTCCCTTCAGTGCCATCCGTTCAGCCATCGACATGAACTGTGTTCCTACGCCGCCGGCATTTGGAGGCGGCGGAGAGATAGATTCTCGAGCAGACGCGTTATCAACCACTTCTGATCGTCGAGCACGGCGGGTAGTTCGCGAACCACGATCATCAGCAGTGCCCGATGTGGATTCGACATTTTCTGAAGGATCCATAGCAGCAGCCGCGATGGTGGTTACGCTAGATTTTCTGGGCCTTCCTCGGCGTCGGGGTTGAGGAGGCTCTGCTACAGCCTCAGAAGCACCCGTCGCGAGTTCAGCGGCGAGCTCAGCCTCCAACTCGCCAACCATTCTGTCGTGCTCGACATCACTATCTTCGTCCTGGACTTGAATAGACTCCTCGGCAAATTCTGTTGAATCGTCTGCGGCTACAACCTGAGATAGGCGTGAGTTTCTAGGTCGACCCTTGGGCCAACCCCTCTGCCCACCCTTGGACTTCTTGGATGAACTAGCTGGCGTAGATTGTGAAGAAGACGCATTCTTGGGAGGGCGACCACGACGTTTAGGAGTCTTGGTCTCAGACTCAGGCTCAGGCTCGGGCTCAGGCTCAGGCTCAGGGTCTTTTTCGATAGATGCTTGTGGGGTAGAGGAGGGTGCCCCGAACAAAGCACGAACTGCATTGGCGGCCAGATCAGCAGCCGACTTGTCCCCCTTTGCGCCACCAGCAGGCGATCTAAGTCTTGCTGGTCGCGCCACCACCTCGTCAAATTCATCAGAATCGTGATCTGCCTCTACATAGGATGTTATGGGTTTGGCGTGTCTGAGTTCGGGCTCATTTGCATCAAACATCTGCTGAGTCCGTTTCTTAGGCGGGACTGGAGCTGGGGATTCCGCTGGTGTGTTCTGTGCACCCTCTGTCCCAGTATCCTGTGCCGTACTCGGGTCCCTGCCGTCTTGACTTGGCTGATCCATGACGGCCTCAGGAACAGCAGGCGGTCCATTGAATAATGCAGGATCCATACTATCCAGAAAGTCTGCTTCTGGTTCGGCCACAAGACGAGGCTTTTTGTGATGGGCTTTACCAACGACAAAGTCTGGATCCTCATTTTCTCGTTTGGCCTTTCTCTTGGCTGCACGGATGGACTTCTTGACAAACTCGGGAATATCTGGTTCCGGTCGTCGCATAGCTTCCTCCGATGGAGCCTGGAAAGGATCAAAGAGAATCTTGTCAGGTGCATCATCTGGTTCATAGTATCCCATACCAATGCGCTGCCGTGCCACCAGTGAAGGATCTGGATACAGAGAAGTATCGACGTCTTCGGCTTGTGACATATCCATGCCCATGGACTGATCAGCTGGTTCAGCATTTTCGTCGTGATAAGGCGGGTATGCCCCTTCCATGGTGTTATCGGCCATGGGGTGATCGCTTTGACCAAGAACGTGACTTTGATCTCCGTAGCCGTTCATGCCAGGGGCATGCACGCCATTAGCAGCATCGGCCTCGTCTTGCATAGCCTCTTCCTGATCAGTAATGTCTTGTGCCTTGGCGCTGTCTGCCTGCTCTCTTAGCCTCTTCATTCGTCTGCTATCCTTGCTGCGACTTTCCTCTCCCGCGGCCTTGAGCCAAGAAAGGTTGTGGACTCTGAAGTCGACGAGTGCCTCCACACTTCGATCATCAGCAATAGGCCGAGTATCATGCCCTAGCAAAGTGTTCTTTGGTGTATAGGGGTCTGTGTTGCCGACACGGCGACAATAGCCACAGTTACAGATGCCCAAGCACTTCGGGCATTGCCATTGCTCATCTTCAAGTACTTTCTGTGGCAACATGTCGAAAGCTCGATAAAGAACGCCATAGCAATAAGACTCAGTGCAGCCAGGATTCGTGCATTGATGCACTCGGTAGGCGTAGTCCTTATGACAACAAACGTGACATCTTCTGAGCTCTCCCTTCTTCTTCTTGCGTCTGTACTTCTTCTTGGGCTTTCCTTCGCCATCGACTTCAGGCTCCGACTCGCTTGGTGTCATCTCACGTTCCGGCTGAGTGATGTCTTTCCACGGTCGTCTCCTCAAAGCTTCTTGGCAGATCTGCGCCAAAGATTTCTTTCCAGAACGCTGTCGAGCGATCTCGAGGGGCTGAGGTGAGGCTTCAAAATCAACAAATCCATCGTTCTTGATGATCATGGAGCGCCAATCCTCGTAGTTGGTGACCAGCTCAGCCCAAGACCATTGCTCGCACCACTGTAGACCTGAAAGACACGCGCAAGACCGCCCCATGGCATAGCATTCCATGCAAACGTCATATGTATCCTCATCGCCGTTCATCAACATACGAGTGCAGTGTTTGCAAGTCAAGAACCTGTTGAAGATGTTTGAACGGCAATATGAGCAGGTAATACATGAGTCAAACTCAATGAACTCTACCTCCTTTTCCTTGAATGCAAACATTTCATCAAGCAGAATCTCAGTAAACAGACTGAAGAGCTTCTTAAAATCACCCGCAAGCTGTCTAGCACGAGGCGAGCTCCTGATGATGTCCTGACCAAGTCCCAGGAAACTCATAGAAGTCATCTCTGCATTCTCCTCCAGGTGTTGCAGCTGCCGGAAGTACTTTTCCATGGTGAAGAAAATGATGGCCTTGTTCTTGTATTGTTCATCACGGCATACCAGGCGAGCCTTCGGTAGGGCCTCATGCAACGCCAGTTCAAGCGTCTCGGCCGTTGTGCGGTTCCATGCCACCTTTATTGTTCGAGTACCACGGTTCCAAACTTGATGGGCGGCCAGGGGTGGGATAAGAATGAAGTCGCCGACTCGCTGCTCAACAACATAGACGTCGAAAGGCGCCTTCTTCCATGCATTGATTTGAGCAAAGTGTTTCTCAATCTCAATATCATGTCCTAGCATAGAGAGAAAGTATTCGCGAACAACCTCTCGGTCCTTGCTTTCTGTCATGAACCAGATGGAGCTTCCTGGCTTTTCGCCCTTCTCGTCTTCTGATGCTTCCACCATGATATTTTGACCCAAAGAGGCACACATTTCACGATGTGCGGGGGTATATGTGCCTTCATGTCCAATGTAACACATGAGATTCTGGGCTCGCATCTCCTTTGGTAAGCTGGACATTAAGTCGCCCGCTGGTGCTGCAGTAGCTTCATCGCGGAAGGCGTCTTTGTTCTGTTGAGAGCCTCCGGCTTCACTGGCATTCTCGTTTAGGTAGAATAGGTTCGGGTGTATGACTTTCTGTAATGCATCGTGCCACTCGGGAGGACAATCGATATCCTTAAGGTAAAGGCGCTGACGGCGCTCATCGCGGAAATTGGTAGGTGTCCATTGGTTCGCAAGCTGTTTCATTGATCGCAGATAATGTCCCGTTGTCATAGGGATGTCGGAACCGGCAGTGATGTCTCTCACATTCTCCTCTGTAAGGCGAAGGTCAGCATGCTTTTGATGACCTGTTGGAAAGATCTGACATACGCGTCTTATCATATGTATTCTCTAGCCAGTTAACGTCGAAGAGCCATTTCGGTAGAACCCCATCCCATCCATCGATAACCAGGGGTTTGCCGCCAGCGATGACGTGAATCAAGACAAGCTTCTCAAACTCTTGCTGTCCAAGGTTACGTATTTGGTTTCTCGAAACTCGCTGGACCCACTTGAAATTCGGTGTCCTATCTACCAAGCTGTACAGGTCGAGATCGGGGGGAATGGGGTCGAATTTGGCCTGCGGATGAAGTGAAGTCGGCATCTTGTCGAGCCTCTAATGGTGATGGGCGCAAAGCAAGCTGTAGTGGGGTTCCACTCGAGAAGGGGATATCGGCGGTCGCGAAGGGGATATCGGCGGTCGCAAAGGAGGAATCGACGGTCGCGAAGGAGATTTCGTGAAGGAGATTTCGGTACGAGAAATCGTATGTGCAAGACCAGGCCTGGAAGCCGTTCAATCCGCAAGTCACCCCCATTCAATGCCACAGCGAAATTACTTAACGAGAGAGAGGGAAGTAGTTTTTTGGTGAGGTTCCAAATCGTAGTCGCCGATGGAAGCAATCGCGTCGGAAGCAAGCTCAGGCGAATTGGGGAATGCGCAACCAATCAGAGGGCTCAGATGCACGTGATGTGTCACTTGCCGATCGCGCACTAGCAAGCCCAGTCAATTTGCTCCACCGCTATGAGCTCTATGACAAGGATCTAAATAAAGTTTATAACTTTTGGACTTTGGACCCAGGTTTTCGAATTGAGCTTTGGTGGGCTGGCATTGAGCTCTGACGTGACTTGATATCTCTTGAAGAGCTTTTTGGTAAGTGGGATATGAGTTTTTGTATAAATTACGAGTTCAAATTCTCATTAATTATCCCTGTAGGTGCAGCTGCAGAGCAGACGGTGACCCATGAGATTACATACTCTCCCGGGGGCTTCGGCCTGGGCTCAGTGTCGAGGCATCTCAGGTCAAGCTTTGAGAGTCTCGAGACAACTACCAGCCAGACCTTCTCTTATCCATGTTTCGAAAGCCTCGAGACAACCATGGCATAACACCCAGCGAGCAGTTGGGTTTCACGAAGCCAAACCTCGACCCTTGCCCTTGGCCACCCAGGATTTAGACTCACCTTCAGCTCCAACGGCACCAGCACCTTACAAACCGCCTATGACTGGACTCTTATCCAAGCTCCCGTCATCATGGATTCCTTATGCTGAGTTGGTTCGGCTAGACAAGCCAGCTGGAACTTACTACTTGTTCTTCCCATGCCTTTTTTCCACCCTCATGGCAGCCCCGTTGGCCGTGCCTATGGCAACTCCAGGTTCTGTCATTGGATACTCGCTTCTCTTTTTCTCAGGAGCTCTCATTATGCGAGGAGCTGGATGCACCATCAATGATCTATGGGATCGTAACCTTGATCCCCATGTATCAAGAACTCGACTCCGACCCATTGCACGTGGTGCAATCACTCCCTTCAAAGGACTTGTCTTTACTGGTGTTCAGCTGTTAGCTGGTCTGGGGATATTGCTCCAATTTCCTCTGCCCTGTCTCTTCTACGGCGTTCCCAGCTTGATTCTGGTGGGCAGTTATCCCCTGGCCAAGAGAATTACATATTACCCCCAAGCAGTTCTCGGACTGACCTTTTCATGGGGCGCTATCATGGGTTTCCCGGCGCTCGGAGTCGATCTGTTGTCAAATACCCCAGCTCTGACCGCCGCGACCTGTCTCTATGCTTCCAACCTTGCGTGGACAGTATTATACGATATGATCTATGCTCATATGGACATCAAAGACGATGTCAAGGCAGGAATCAAGAGCATTGCGCTGAAGCATGATGCTGAGACGAAGCAAGTGCTCACAGGATTGGCCGCTGCACAGATATCTCTTCTCGCCGCAGCGGGGTTTGCAGCTGGAGCTGGGCCAGCATTCTATATTGGGAGCTGCGGAGGAGCCATGATCACTCTCGGTCTCATGATCAAGCGAGTCAATCTGAAGAATGTCAAGGATTGCTGGTGGTGGTTTGTTAACGGTTGCTGGATCACAGGTGGCGTGATCAGTATGGGTCTTGCTGCAGACTACGCTATCAAATACACCAAGGGACCTAAGGACGAGGTCAAATCGGAGAACTGAGTGGGAGGGAGCCGAGACAATGTAAAACAATTGTACAATAGTGTCATCATACATGGAGATATGGAACCATTTCTCAAGATTCCAGCTCACGCGGCGTGCACATGGTTGTGTTGTTTGTTCGTCGAAGACTTTGTGATCTATTTTTCCCTTTTCAGACCTCGTCTCCCATGATCAGATCCCTAACCAGTAATGCCGATGCAAGCAATCCGAATAGACTCCACGTGTCGAAATATGACTTTGTTTCCATCCACGAGCCCTCCGCTTAAGAACGGGGCTTCTCCTTCTTCTCCTTCCACAGAGCGAGCAGACCGACACCAGAGACCTTGACGACCTTGAATCGCACACCGGGAATATCACCCTTGGCCTTGCCCTTGCGACCGAAACCAGCCAGGAGGACCTCGTCGTTCTCGTCCACGAAGTTCAAGCAACCGTCATTGGGGACTAGAAACACAGTTAGTTTGACCCGTCCTTGAAATATCGTAGCATCTGGGGTTCGTCGTACCGAAGGCAGTGACCTTCTTTCCGTTCTTGATGAGCTGAACACGGACACACTTTCGGATAGCGGAGTTGGGCTGCTTGGCCTCGACACCGACCTTCTCGAGGACGATGCCCTTGGCGTGTGAGGAACCACCGAAGGGAGAGGACTTATAAGCGGTACCGAGGGCACGCTTCTTGTAGGCAAGGTCGGCCCATTTCTGGTCCTTTCGGTTCGTGCGCAGCTTACGGGCGGCGTTAAGACCACGGGGTTTGCCTCCAGCCATTTTTGCTTTCAAGTCGTTAGTCGATTGTCGATTCGAAAAAGCTCGAGCGCGAGCGAAGAATGGTATCTAAAGGATATATTGGGTTGTGCTGGGTTGGATTGCTGGGTACCTACCGGATCTGTCTGTGTATCGACGACGGGAATGGTGATGCGAATTTGCGGAGGCGTCTACGAAAAGTTGGGAGTGAACAACCAGCGAAAATTCCAGGTAGGGTTTGGTGGCCCTAGGGAGCAAGCTGCAACCGAGTTATGGTGGGAGGCAGGTGCAAAGTCACGTGCAGATAAATGGTCTGAGTTGCCCCGCTGCTGCAGCATAAACTCTTGGCGATGGACTGATCATTCAAAGCTCAAAGTTAGCGGAGACGTACAGTGCGGTAAGCAAAGTGAGGTAATCACTCTTAACACTGTCTCGACTTAACTCTGTAAAGCTAGACGGACAATCACAAGACGGACCATATCAATCAATGCATGCTTGATATCGGTCTGGAATGAAGCAGGCGGTGTTATTCTCATCAACACACATAATATTATCAACCAGCTGAGAAGCCTCTTAAGTCATAATGTCTCAGCTATCACGACCTTTGAGCCGGCAACGGGATCCTCCTCCCTCTTTGTTCCTCCATCCATCACCTTCAGCCTCAAATGTCTCCTTGCCAAATGCGCCTCCGCCAACTGTTCCTTTCATAGGACAGTCAAACTTGAGGCCAAACCCCGAGCGTGCGCCATCTGTTAGATCTGGGCGGTCTGGACGGTCGGGAAGTGCTCTTCCTCAGCGGCCTGGACTGTTTCCAGCAGAGAGCACTCGCGCGACAGGTGACCGCACCGATCTCTTATGGTCAGAGATGCAAGCAACTCTGGAGGAAGTTGAGCTCTCGGCCTCTGGGGGAACTCACGTATTTGGTCCAGATCACGACCGCAAACTGGCTGACTTGAGAGCCGCCCAGATTGCTCTCGCTCAAGCCTGGGCAAGAAGCGAGGCAGATGATGCTATAGACACAGCCCAGCTCGAAAATGTGGGGTCTGTAACTGGATCCGATGTTCGAAACATGAAGGGTGCGCTGGGCGATAACTCCAAGTCTGGTCTTGACGGGACAGAGAAGAGTGCCGTGGGAAGCAGCAGCATGTCACGGCCCAACAGTAGTGGTACAGGAGTTGAGAGACTCGGTCACAAGCTCGAAGAAGAGACAGAAGTGGACATTCTCCTCGCAAGGAAACGACGGCAAGCCAATGATCAATATTTCCAACGAGTCAACCAAGGCGTCATCGACGTTGTAACCCGGCTTGAAGATGTCGCAGTGGCTATGAGAGCTGTTGAACAGGAAAGCAAGGAGGTTTGGAGCGAAAATGACAGTGTTCCTGGTGTTGCGAGGGCATGATGGTGTTATACAGGTGGTTTCTTCGGCACTTTGAGCTCGGCGTTGCAAGGAGTTAGGCGAGATTTACTCAACCTTTGGTGTTTCACAGTTTGAGACAAACTGTTGGTATTTCTATAGCCATGATTTTTTTTGTAGTATTTGTCTCCATTGAGATATATTTTGCTTTCGTACTTGTAAATGTTTCTGAACCTTAATCGATAATTAGGATCTCCATTGTTTCCACTTACACTCAGATGATGGTATGTGGAGACGTATAGCTACCAATCAATTCCTTGACGACAAGAAGGTTACTTAGATTTGAGTTGCGCTATCATGCTGAACTGTCGGCTTGTGAGCTCACCAAGACGGTCAGACGGTATCTCATTACGACATTACTCGCAGTAATCATGACACGGGAGTATGGTTTTGCGTGATGAGTGTACCGTATTATCTCAATACATTGGCCACTCCATGGATATCTTTTCCCTAGGAAATCATAACTTTTAGTGTTTTGGTATGTATATGATACCTACTATGTTAGCCAATTAGCAGCCTAAAATCAGCTAAAAGGGATCCACGAGGCGTGGCCAATTTATTGAGATAATACGGTACTTGGGAGTATCGTTGCGTGATGAGTGTAGTGCCGACGAAACGTCATTGCTTGCCTGTCTCCCGTCACAGACGATACAGAAAGGGCCGAGATTTTGGTGATATCATACAAAGGAACCTCTCCATCTCGAATGTTCAAACCCATGATCGATCTCCTGTCCTGCCATATACGTAGTTGTCCGCCTATTGGCCGTTTGGGTGGTTGGACAATGATCTTGTTTGGATCAGGTACCCTCATTCTCGACAAGACGATTGGGAGAGTGTAGTGGACGACCTGCCCGATTCGGCCATTGGTCAACGCGCCATGTGGCACACTGCTTTAAACTCGCTTCAGTGGAGTGATGCAGAACAGGACCCCCGGCCAGGTTCAGTCAGGCATGCAGCCCAGAGCAATGCGTCCGACGGGATCTGAGGCCCAGACCAGACAGCCCAGCCTGCCCAAGCCATCCATCCATCCAACCATATAAAGTCTCAAGACATCCCGTTGTCATATGCATTAACGCCACAGACATTAAACCGGGCAGAACACTCCACGCATTCAACACCGAAACAATCAAACCTTTGTCGCAACAATCAACACCGATCAACGATTTCAGCATCGACAATATTCTATCGATAACATCATCGCCGATACCGCTGCTACCAACATGAGACTTCTTCCTCTTGTCGCTACCGCTCTTGCGGTCATTCCAAGCGCTTTCGCCGTGGAACAAAAGAAGTCGGCCATTGTGTGGTTCGAGGACGAGTCCACCCCCGACAGCATCGTCGAAGAGTGCAAGAATGCTCTCATCAAGGCTGGCGGCAAGATCACTCACGTTTACTCCATCATCAAGTGCGCATACTCCGCCTTCTGGCGCCATGGCGATTTCATACTAACCAGGTTACTAGGGGCTTCTCCGTCATCGCTCCCGAAAAGGCGCTCGAGATTGTCCAGGTCAACCACCAGGAACACCAGATCCGGGTCGAGAAGGATGAAGTTGTGACAGCGGATTAGGCGCTGCGCCTGGGGTGATACGCAAATGATGATTTCAACACGACGGGACAACAGCATGCCTATGAAATGAACTGACCGGTTTTCGCGGCAGTGTGGGGGATATTGATATCCTTGATTTGGGCGTTACAGGATAGGAGCCTCGGTATTCTGGGAGAGAACATTCGTTACGAGATTAAATGTTATCATAAAATCTTCAAGGTGGAACAGGCCTTTTGTTGTCCACCTGAACCGCTTGTGATATTAATTAAGCATATTAATGGCCATCAACCGAGACTTTCTAGGAGAGCGCAGAGATGGCATTTCCGGGGTTGATCAGTGTAGGAGTGAAAGAGTCCATCTGCAGTCGGTCTATGTCGTTTAGGACGCCGTATTCTGGAAGTGACTGCTGAGGTGTTCACTTTATCAGCTTTTAAGTTTGGGGGCCTTGTCTACTGAACAGTATGTCTCTGGCTGAACATCCCGCACTTATACATTACCATACCCCACTAGACGAACATCGGAAATGTGTCATGGTTAATTATCAGTACAGCAATCGTGTTCTTGATCGTGTACACCAACTGTCTGAGTCAGTTGTAGGCCACGCAACCGGGCAGCTTGAATACATACTGCATTACGGTACACTTATGCGACAACGCATGCCTCAGATGGCCCTCCTAACATTGGTTCTCATTAGGTGCGCCACAGCGCCACACTTATCGGTGTCTAGGTGCACCTAGCAACATTTATTGCATTGTCTTGATGATGCTTCCATATCCAAGTCATAGGCATTCCCCGTCCCACGCTCATGTTACTCGACCAACATATGCAGTCACATATACTGTTTAACCCTGCCTTTTGAAATTGCTGTCCAGCTAATAAAGCTGGTGGCTTGATTACTGCCGCTTAACTCTGGCCCATGATTATGACAGGCTACCTAAGCACACTATTCAACTTCCCGTGGGCCCCTACTTTTACCCCTGTCAAATCGATAAGCCTGCAGCTTAAGCCCAACGTCGCCGAATCGTCAAAGAACAATGCTCCCGTCCGTCCCTCTATCCTTGAGTTCGCACTGAACACTGACTCGTTATTCACTGAACAATGGAACACCAAGTCTCGACCTCCTCATAGCAACTCTTTATAAAAATTACGATTTACTTTCGACATGCCGTCGAATGCCTTCAAAATCACTACCCCGGCATTCAGACAACGCGACCAACTCCCTATAGTTATAATCCCACACTCGTTATCACTCCCGACAGTGACACCTTGATACAACCTGAACTTAACCACGATCTGGCGAGGCCGCACGATTCTATACGATGCCAGGCTTTACCCCTAACGCGCAGGCTGCGCTCATAAAAGCCGTAAGTATCTACAACAAACCACTACTACCTTCACCGTCTTCTAGTTCCAAGCTGACCAAAACTACCCCTCAGATTAAACGAGTCTTCGAGCCGAAACGAATGGTCGAATCTTTCGAAGACCTCATCGATGGCGTTACCCTTGGCTTAATCCTAAATCAACTCGATTCCAGTTTCGACACGTCCGCACTCGAAACAAATTCTCACAACTCCCGGTACCTGACCAACAAGCGTAACCTCCAGAGCATCTACAAGGGTCTCTTCCGCTACATTCGACGAGCAGTTCCCGACCTTGCCTGCCAGGCAAAGAAGTTCGACTACCATGCCATCGCCGAGAATCCCGATGCCCAGGGCATCAGCCAGCTCTTAGCTGTCATGTTTGGAGTGGCCGTGCTGGGTCCTGAAGCCCAGCGCTACATTCCCAAGATAACTAATCTCGACAGACAAACCCAAGGAGAGATTATGAAGATCATCCAGACGATACAAGAGGACATGAACAACTCATCTAACGACGACGATGTGGATGAAGCTATCGACGCTGTCATGGAAGCACGAGACATTGATCTCCTCGTTGAAGAGCAGAATGCAGCCTTACGATCACAACTCGAAATAACAAAGAGACAACTCTCGGACTACGTCACCAGGCTTGATCACCTACAAACAAGCCACGAGGAGCTCCGGTTTGATAAAGAGAAAAATGACCGGGAGCTCGAGGTTTTGCGAAAGGCCACCATAGATGGTGCTAACAATGCCGAAATGATCAAGAACCTCGAGATTCAGGTTCATGACCAGATGGAACTCATTGCTAGGCACGAGGAAACGATTCGAAAAGATGAACGAATCAAGTCCCAACTTGAAGCAGAAGTTCAGAAGTTGACCGAAAAGTGTAAAGAGGCCGAAGACCTCCGCGACCAAGCAACCGAGTGGAAGCATAGAGCCGAGGACCTTGAGAAGAAAGCCAATACTGCAGAGCGATATAAGCAGAAACTCGAGTCTCAGCAGCATCTCGTTAAGGAGGTGCAAAACCTTCAATATGAGAAGGCCGAACTACAAGATGAGATTAAAATCCTGCGAGATGACCAGGATAGGGGGGCTCGTACCAGGAAAGCTGAGGATGAGCTGACCAAGATGATCACTCAGTCCGAGCAACATCTCTGGGACGAACGCAGCCAAAAGAACCAGCTGATGAAGGATATTCAAGCCCTTGAAGATGAAGTGATTCGTTTGAGGGCTCGACAAACCCACGATGAGAACTTTATCAAGGACCTTCAGGAACAGCTAGAGAGCGGCGGAACTGCAGAAAGTGCAGTGCCTGGAGCATTGGGTCTGGGGGCCAACCTCGAGGATGAACTTAACGACGCAGCTACCGAGGATGGCCAACCTAGCCAAGTTAACCTTCCCCTACAATTGTCCCGCCTCAAGGCCGAGAACGACTTGCTACGTAGTACAGTCGGCTCTGGAGATATCGCCCCGCTCCGCAGGGAGCTGGATGAAGAGAAACGACAGCGTGCTCATCTTCAGAAGAGCTATAACGACATCTACGAAAAGCATGCTGTGCTGCATGATCAAATGGAGGCTGTGATCAACAACATGACTGGCGAAGGGTTAGTCAAAACAATTGATGAAGCCCTCTTTGATGGATATCACATACTTACTTCTGACTACTACAGAACCAAGGCATTCCTTAACATCAAGCAGTCAATGATGCAGCTCGAGTTTGAGTTCGAGCAATCGAAGAAGCGAGAGAAGGACCTCTCTGTTCAAGTGGCAGACCAAGGCCGCGAACTCCTTGCTGCCAAGTCCCAGCTCGCAGCTCTTGACAAAGAAAATGCCGATGCTCTCAATGAGTACCTCAAGTCTACAGATGTTACTATCATTGCATCTCTCAAGTCTGAGCTCGATTATACACGAGAGCAGCTTAGCTATGCTACTGCAGAGAAAGATGCACAACAGACCCAGCTTGTCGAAGCTCTCCTTACCAAGGATAAGTTGCGTAAGGAAGTTGAGGAAGGCCGTGAGCTGCAAGACATCAATGGTGAAGGCGACACACCTGATCCTAGCAAGAAGGGCGAGTTGATTGAAAAGCTCCGCGCCCGTCTGAGAGAAATTCGCGAGGTGAGTCACTTCTTTCGCGTACTTGCCAATGGAGATGAGGAAGACGAGGTGGTCTCGAATGACGACGACAAGACATTGCTGGACGATGATGCTAGTTGGTCGTTAGTCGATGAGATGGAATCATTCCCACCACCGCCACCCATTGAGATTGAAATAACCAAACCCCGTTGTGTACACCAACCCAATCTTCCTCTCAAGCGAGGGGAGCTCACGGGGTCGAACACACATAGGCCGCCTAGCAAATGGAAGTGGTGGCTGACCCGTTCTGTTTAGCAACTGGAACGATCAGAAACCGACAGAATCGACTTGCAACGTAAGCTCAAGGCTGCGCACGACGGAGAGGCAGTGGCCGCGCAAAAGGTACGTCTTGTTTCTTCTATATATATCATGATTCCTTGTCTCAACCATGTATGCTTCTCGTGTGACTGAAATGTTTGCTGATTATCCGTGACCCAAGGCCGCAAGTGATCAAATTATCCGGAACCTCGAAAGAGAAAACGCCCTCATTTCAACAGCATGGTATGATCTTACGAGCCGGCTGCAGAGTAACCATGTCGTCTTGCAGCGGCGGCACGAAGCTCCGCGGAGCTGGCTTAACAAGCAGAGGCAGATGGTCAATGGTCAGTTGCGCTTCCGCGACTCGCTCTACCTCTACTGACCTTCCCCTGTCAGCAACCCCGAAGCGATAGGTACTCGCGGGGTGAGAAAACCTCTAGACTCTTTTATGATAAGACTCAACGAATTACGCTCTCAAGTTGTGTGACATAGCTCCTACCAAAAACCCCAACGCCAGTCCCTCTCGACGTATTCACTCCCACACTGGCTTATCTCATCCGGCACTCAAGAACTGCTCCTTTATTCTTTCTTGATCCGACTTTCTCATAATTGCCCGACATCGCCTTGGAAACTCAGGGCATCCTGCCATTTTCCTCTTTCTTGATTTGTTCCTTTTGAAGCATTGCGAGGGAGCTCGGGGAGTTTCTTAAAAAAAGGGCGTATTTGCTTGGTAGACTGGTGGATGGGGGGATAATTGCTGCTTTCACACGATGCTTTCTACGAGTACAGATGTTATGCCCGGTAGTCCTGAATAGGGGCTTTATATACGGTTCAATAGAGACTCAAGCTCAAGGTTGCAGAGTCGCAGTTTGGTCAGTATAACAAGTTACCTAAGATGATATCATGAGATCCCCTTTAAAAGACGAGGCCATTGCTTCTTCAAAGCTGGTCTATAGATGTTCTAGGCATAAACAGTAGCGTTACATCAATGAGATATGTACTCGACATTCAACGTCACAGTAATCAGACGAATCCAGATAATTCCAGATGAAAAGGTTAACGCTTCGAAAGCCAACTTTCTGTTGGTTGGAAACTAAGGTAAAAAAAAAGACATTTTGATACATGGCTAATTGTCGTCCAAAGTAGGTAGCTTTTTCCACACGTGGCCGCAAGACCGCAGACAAACCCTCTACCTTTAACGCCTCTTTGGCCTGGAAGATTGGACTCTCCAGTCTCCCTTTCGCCTCCCCTTACAGTTCATACCGTTCATATATCCAAGACGAGCTGGCTTTTATTTTCACTCAGCATTCGTCTTGTAACCAGCCGCACGAAGGGGCAGCCAGTGAAAGCCTACCACTCCGGGTAGCATTTAAGCTCGCTTGTCGTCAAGGACCTTGAGCATGTTCTTCCACACTTGACCGGGTTCTTGGCTGGCGTCGAGGCCGCTCCAGATGCCGGTCTTCTTGTAGTAGCCCACAACAGGGGCGGTCTGCTTGTGGTAGGTAACAAGGCGCTTCTTGAGAGCCTCGGCGTTGTCGTCACTTCGCTGGATGAGGGGCTCGCCAGTAATGTCATCCTTCATGTACTTCTTGGGGGGGTTGAAGGTGGTGTGGTATGAGCGGCCGGAAGCGGGGTGGACTAATCGGCCAGTGATGCGGGCAACGAGCAGAGAGTCGTCGATCTGGAGCTCAACGGCGTGCTGGAGCTTCTGGTTTCGCTCTGTGAGCATGGCATCGAGACTCTGAGCCTGGGGGACAGTTCGAGGGAAACCGTCGAGGATGAAGCTGAAGCGCGAATTATTAGTATCCCCATCCGTTGACTACGTCGGTGTAGGAGCAAGATTTACGGGCTCCCCACGTTCGGAGCCCGAAAATCCTGGAAAATGCGACTCACCCGCCCTGGCACTCCTTGTTGCTGCTAAGCTCCTCCTTGATCATGCCGATCATGATGTCGTCGCTGACCAGACCGCCCGCATCCATAATCTTCTTGGCCTCAACACCGAGAGGGGTCTTCTTAGCGACCTGAGATCGCAGCATGTCACCGGTGGCCTGCGCAATGAGAAAAAAGACATGTTAGAAAGCCGAGCTCTTGATTTTTATTGCTTTGCGACGCGGATTAACGTACCAGGTGGCAGCAGGAGAAGCGCTCCTTGATCTTGGGGGCCTGAGTTCCCTTTCCTGTGAAGCATCGTTAGAAAAGCACAAGACCAACATTTGCGGCGCAAAAATGCTCACCAGCACCAGGGGGACCGATGAGAATCATTCGGATCTCCTCAGTAGAGACGGGACCGCCAGTAGCTCGCGCCTCGAGCTTCTTAATGCGGGTGTCGATGGTGCTAATGACATCCTTAAGCTGCTTGAGCTCGTCCTCAATGAAACCCATTGTTGCGGTTGCGAAAGGCGGAATTGGACCTGGAACTGGAACTTGTTGTAGAGGGCAATTGGCAGAGATCTTGGGAGATCCAGAGAAGCAAAGGCAGAATTGGCGAGGGGCTTTGTTCTTTGGTGCGAGGCTCAGGGAGTCGGAGTGAAAGAAGAGAGAGAAAAAAGCGAGGAATAAAGTCGAGACAAGGAAATCTTGAGTGCGTAGCCGGAGGACGGGAGGTTTTGGGGAGGAGCTTTAATGAGCTGTGATTGGTTGAATGGGGCTGTTTATGCTGGCCCGAGCGATGATGCTGGGGGGGTTACACCCCTGCTGGACCGACCTGCCGGGGGATATGCCTTGGCCTTGTTTGCTGTAGGTAATCGTGGCTTTTCTGTCTATAACGGCAGTGGGAAGAGAGTGAAGTAGTATTGTAGAATGGTACTGTAGTTATAATTACTGGGTAACAACAGAGCCAATATTACCTACTAATCTACCCGTGTTTCTAGGTACAGAATACCGTTTTTTCCAAGTGTGACGTTTTCAGGGCCCAGAAGCGTCAACACACCAAAAGCAAGCTCTCTCAATCACAGGCTTTAGCCAAGACAGTACAAGGTACTCGGTACAGCTGCGGCCCTATCGATCCATTTCACCACCTGTTCGTAACACGATCAAATTCCAATAATAGCATGCATTGCTTGACTTATATATAATCGAATATGGTGAGGGCGTGTTGCTCCCTATTTCATCTCTTGAAATCACCGCTAATACTCCGTGCTTTGAGCTTCAAAGGGTATTTGGTATCTAATCTTTCATCTTCATTCACCACCAGTACCACTCAACATCTCAACAACCGTCATCCGGAACATGTCCGTTTTGCCTCATCCCACTATGCTCCAAGATGATCTTATAACCGTGAAAGACCGAAGCCAATGGCGGCAGGTCACTCAAGTGATGCCAGCTGCAACGGACTTTGTTCGGTCGCCAGGACCGAGGTTCGGATGTCACAGCCAGCCCCTTTGATCCGATGTATCCCCGCCAGTTCAACAAGTTTCATTCAATGCCTCATCCTAACACTTCATTTCTCATGAGGAGCTGCCGGCCACACCTCGGTCTGCGTCCAACTCCTTTTATGGCTCGCAACACTCGTACACAACCATCGGTAGTCAACATCTGCACAAGTGTTGTCGTCTCGCAATATCCTGGTGACATGGCACCCTCACAACTCAACGCTTGCCCACATGTACTCGTAGGTGTGTTAATAGCCGGTAACGGCATACAAACCTCCATCTTTCCGCCCCCCCCCTACAGACATGACAATCCGAAGCCAAGACTAGAGTTTATCTCGATGGCATATCGTATACAATCTCGTATTAGACCCTGCCCTTCTTAACGGCCTCTAGTCTTCAATTACATCCTTATTACCGTACTCCGGTTCGCACCGAGGCCCATGTTGGCGCCAATCTCATCACCATCGTGTCGCTTACCCAAACAGGAAAATCTAGCTGCACTGTACATAGTTAGCGGATTGAGGAAAGGAGTCTTAACCTCACTGCAACGTGGATTTACTGATTGACATGGTGGGCTCAAGTATGAACTTTTCTGGAAATGCCCTTGAGCTATTGTTCACTCAGACCATTGTACGAAGGAAGAAGCTATGGTTACTACCTAGGTACCTCACTGCAACACTGACCCTTAATTTTTCTGCCAATGATGTCAGTAAAAGACCACCAACAAAAGGTAACTCTGCAGCTTATTCACTAGACCAAATTAGAGATTATTGCTGTTCTTCAACTCGTTCATTCCAATACCGCCGAGACCTTGAGATGTGGCTGAATATTCAAATGTGGCGCCTTGCACGTGATGTGGCACCGCAAGGCTCGAGCTGGAATCTTCAAGGTACCAAACCCAATCGGGAGCTAAGCTTCCCCAAGAAGGCAGCCTCAAGACTACGTACGTGCGGCCACAATAATCGCTGCATCAACATCACGACTCTATCTTCAACTTCGCCGCACCCACACGACTAGGCATTGATTCCTACCATCACCTCCCCAGATCAGCATCCGTCGTAACAGATACACATTGACGAAGCAACGATGCCTACCACAACAGCAGAAACCCTCTCCCTCGTCACTCGAAACGTCACCGTTGCGCCCCTCGTCCTCCTCTCCGCCGTTGACCACTACAACCGAACCGTTTCCACCAAGACAAAGAGACGAGTAGTGGGTGTTCTTCTAGGACAAAATGATGGAAACGATGTGAGGGTGTCAAACAGTTTTGCTGGTGTGTAATCCCAATATCATGGGACCTCAAGTTGGGCGGCGCTTACAGTGATGATTACAGTTCCCTTCGAGGAGGATGACAAGGATCCTTCAGTATGGTTCCTTGACCACAACTACGTCGAATCAATGAACGACATGTTCAAGAAGGTCAACGCCCGAGAGAAGCTTATAGGATGGTATCACACTGGTCCCAAGCTGCGCGCATCCGATTTGGAGATCAATGAACTCTTCAAGCGCTACACACCCAACCCCCTCCTCGTCATTGTCGACGTTCAGCCTAAGGAGTCGGGCGTTCCCACAGATGCCTATTTTGCTGTTGACGAGATCAAGGATGTATGTCGATTCGCCCTCCTGCAGAAACTACCCAGCCAGGCACTAACATCTCCCAGGATGGTACAACCACTGCCCGAACATTTGTCCACACCCCTTCCGTCATCGAGGCCGAGGAAGCAGAAGAGATTGGCGTTGAGCACCTCCTAAGAGATATCCGCGATGTGGCCGCCGGAACACTGTCCACACGAGTCACAAA
Organism: Fusarium verrucosum; assembly: GCA_013623715.1. Classification (NCBI taxonomy): domain Eukaryota; kingdom Fungi; phylum Ascomycota; class Sordariomycetes; order Hypocreales; family Nectriaceae; genus Fusarium; species Fusarium verrucosum. Next base: position 81,048 of record JABFFJ010000267.1, read on the forward strand.
CCAGCTGCAATCGCTTCAAGGCCTGCACCTGCGCCTTCGAGATATCGGCACATACCTCCAGAAAGTCCTTGACAAGCAACTACCTGTCAACCACGCCATTCTTGGAAACTTGCAAGATGTTTTCAACCTCCTGCCTAACCTCTCAACCCCCGAAGGCGAGGCCAAGTCTGGAGGTGGTGAGCTAGCATATGCGATGAGCGTCAAGACTAACGACCAGCTCATGGCTATTTACCTGAGCAGTCTGATCCGCGCCATCACAGCATTCCATGACCTTATCGAGAACAAGATTCAGAACAGACAACAGCAGGAGGAGAAGGAGGCCAAGAAGGAAGAGGCCAATGGCAAGGACGAGAAGAAGGAGGGTGCCAACGGTTCGAACAGCGACTCCAAGGAGGGCGCTGAAAAGGACAAGGAGAACAAGGAGACCAAGAAATAAGGAACAAAGACAAAAGACCTGGCAGATGAACTAGACTCGGACTGAGGTTCTTTGGCGTCTGGCGGAGGGGAACCACGGCGATATCCTGGCCAAAGGTTAAGGCAAAAGCGCCTTTGTACATTGATCATATCAAACTGGGTTATTAGAGGATGGAGCGAGGATAATACACATCAGATACGTCTTGAAGAGGCGAGTCTTTAGGTACTGCTATGACGACCCATATTTACATTACATGTCCGCAACAATACCAGCCATGTCATCTCTTGAAACGACCCGATCCTCAACATACATGCCGAGCATTTCTGGCCATCTATCCACGAGTAAGCAGGCGAGCAAATGTTTACAACATGGCGGCACATCTCTCCGTAAATCCAGACTCATGCCTCCAAAAGACCACTCCTCATCTTGAATTGATGCTTGCTGCGCCTGCTCTGTTGTTGGTACAAGATGACTAGGGAAAGCATCTAACGTGAAGCTCGGACATGAACAATTCCACGCATCGAGATGTACAACGTAGCGCTTTGATGAGAGACCAAAGTCGCGAGTGCGGCGTGAAAGAGTTGTGGCGAGAGAGCGAACGAGAAATACGTCGTTCTTTATCTTATCTGCATCTTGAAGCTCCTGATTGCGCACTAGCCTTGTGACAAGACCCCGGTCGAGGAGATCTAGCGCAGGAAGTAAAAGGTTGGGGAACAGTACATGCAGAGTCAGCAGCAAGGGCCGTTGAGAGGGAGATAGGGCTTGTAATGGTGATAATGTGGGTTTGGGTTGTTGAGCGGCCCGAAGTGACTGCGCCGATGATATGTCTTCTGCGCTAGGCGATGGCGCGATATTGGTGACAGAACTTATGAGTGAGGTAACCAACTGGCGATGGGAGGGTATATGCTCCATTGCCGTGGAGTTGGTGAGCGCGGTTGCATGGTTCGATGGATGTTGAAGGAATAAGTCTTCCAATGGTCCCCACGCTGAGGGGAGATGATGATCTAAAAAAGACAACCCCTCAACATCTTGGGAAATTTCATGTCAATCATCACACCAGACGCACTTATAACGAACCACTTGCGTGAATTATAGTTAAGTATTTTGATTTTTGTCATGTTGTCATGTCGGACATATCGTCCTTCTTTTTTGTACCATGCAGCCTCAGCCTGCACCACCCTTGGGTGTCTCCATCTATGATTCTCACTCACATATGTATGTATGATACACTAAACAATCGCTCTTCCTCATGCTTCCACATAGATCCATTCCCTCACGTAGATTAGATGCCTACATCTCAAACCCACTCCTTGGGGTCCTTGAGGACATCCACCAGGCGCTGCTCCCTGCTCTTAGGCTCGGGCTCATGCATGTACTTCCAGCCAGCCGTCAACGGCAAGCTCATGAGAATACTCTCGACTCTTGATCCGGGGGTGTTGAGGCCAAATGCGGTACCGCGGTCGTGCACCAAGTTGAACTCGACGTACTTTCCGCGGCGCAGCTGCTGCCAATCCTTCTCGGCCTCGGTGTAGGGCATGTCCTTGCGCTTCTCGATGATGGGGACGTAAGAGGGGAGGAAGGCCTTGAGGCAGTCCTGGACGAAGGAGAAGGTGTTCTCGGCATCGCGCTCAGTCTCGTCGAGGTCGTCAAAGAAGATACCACCGATACCACGGGCCTCGCCTCGGTGCTTGTTGTAGAAGTACTCGTCACACCACTTCTTGAATCGTGGGTAGTATTCCTTGTCGTGGGCGTCGCAAGCGGTCTTGATTGTCTTGTGGAAGTGGATGGCATCCTCATCGAAGAGGTATGAGGGTGTCAAATCGCAACCGCCACCAAACCACCAAGCTTGAGATGAACCGTCGGGGTTGGCTGTCTCAAAGTATCGGTAGTTGAGATGCACCGTAGGGGCCATGGGGTTGTAAGGGTGCAGAACCATGCTGAGGCCTGCGGCGAAGAAGTCGATCGACTCCATGTTGGGGTCCATGGTCTTGTGGTTTGCGCGCATCTTCTCAATGGCGGGCTTGGGGAGGGCGCCGTAGACGACACTCACACCGAGACCAGCCTTCTCAAAGACATTGCCCTCTTGGAGAACACAGGTAGTGCCACCGCCGCCATTGGGGCGCTCCCACTCGTCCTTGCGGAACTTCTTGCCATCGACTCTCTCGAGCTCGGCGACGATCAGAGCTTGCTGCTCTCGAATAAACTTTTCCATGCGCAGGCGCATAGGCGAGTCCTCGGTGACGCCCGACTCGCGCTTCTTCTGGGCATCGCGGTCGGCGAGGGTGGAGGGGTCGGCGTTAACAGGTTCCATATCGGCCTAACAGTAATAGAGTTAGCAATTGAGGTTGCCCATTGACCAAAGAGGATGATGATGTGTACCATCTTGTAGGCTAGAGGGGCAACTGCACCAAGGGCGACAGCAGTGAGCCACAGCGGGGAGAAGTAGTTGGAGTAAGTAGTAGGTCGTGAAGCTTGAGGGCCAGCAGAACTAGACAGCCAGCGTCTCGTGGGAGCGAATTGAGTTCTTGGGAAGCGTGTAGAGGGTGATGATGCAAGGTAGGCAGCAAGACGCTGGGAAGGCCTTCTAGCAGCCATGATAGATATTATATATTTGATGCAATGCAATGCAACCAACCAAGGAACCCTCGGACCCGGTACAGTAGTGAGTGGTACGGTACGGTACGGTACGTAGCCCGAGAACGAATACAGAAAGATCAGGTAGGTAGACAAAAAGGACGGACACGACGATCAGGCGTTTCGGATGAGGCCACCTGGACAGTAGCGCCAGGATGTGGCAGAAGGTTTTGCCTAGTATTGGATATCAAGACGGGTGATAGTCAGAATCGAATGTTCGGCAATTGGCTACTGAAGCTAGACAAGTTGTACGTGTGGAGCGGGACCCGACCCTTTCGTCGCCGGTCGCCGGCCGGTGCCGAGGATGGTCAAAATCCACGCACCACTCGGAGGTCGATAGCTCCGTCTGCTCCTACAACTTGTAGAGTGCTTCTCCGGCCGATTGTATCTTAGATAATCAGTTGGATGCTATCTTGAAAATTTCTGAGCAACAAGCATGATTTCTCTCGTGATCTAACATGTTTGCTGCAGTGTGACTGACAGGGAGGGCATCACTTGTCAAAAGCTGTCAGTTTTGCGTGCATGTAGAAAGAATGATATGTGATAAAGTGGCGTTTATGAGGAAGAAACCAGAACTTTTACTGTTCCTGACTAGACTTTTCCAACAGACAAGCTAGACAAGCAATCATTAGGAGGGTTTGTAGTTTGCACGCACACTGGTATATATATCTGGTTATCAAGGTTTATACTCTGTCATGTTTTTAAACCAAGAGCCAAGAAAGTTATATACGCATACATGGGAGGTAAGTTTGCGATATGGAAAGACTTATAAAGGAACTTTGTTGAGGAACTTTATTTCATGAAAGCTCTTTATTCGTGGCGCCAGCCCAAACTTGCAAGAACAAGAACAGACAGACAACCTTGTTTCGAAGATCTTGGACAAAGAGTTCTTTCAAGTCAGCATTGTGCTACGACTGTCAACAAGGTACTAGGTAGCTTTCATCCCAAATCACCATTCCTACCTCATCAGATTTCTGGCTCATTGGTCTCCAGATCAGTCATAGCCCAGCTTATCATTTTCAACACCAAAGAACCCTGATGGAGCTAATAAACGTGGGGATGTTTGCACCTCAAACCTCGAACTGCTTACACATGTAGTCTGCATCGGTCTAACTCTTTCCCGGATAGTTAATAGTCGTACCTTAAAACCACTCTAACGCCGCCAGTTCCTAAGATCCCGGCGATGAATCCTTGATCCCTTTGTCATGCTAAATGACTGGCATTAACGAAACTCGCTTCAAGTGATTACCCATCCAAGATTCACTCACAACCCTCGACCCTGTGACGATACAGTGCGACGTGACTTCTTGCTTCCCCGCCATCATTGCCTCGCGGGGCCTCTTGTGATTCACCGACCATGATGAGTCTAAACCATTTACAGTTTAGCCTCCTAGCCCCGCGCCTGTCCTGCTGCCCGCCTTTGAGTGAACGTGCCGCTTGCCCTGTGCCTGTGGCCTCCTTGCAGCCTCCATGTCCTCCGCTTGTAAGCTTCAGTACCTGGGTACCTAGTTGCTGCCTCACTGGCCGACCGCTCATCTGGTCAGTGCCACCTTCTGTCACTCTCGACTCTTCCCGTCCTCATTCTCCTTCTGCCTGACGCAAGCGCATCGTAACCTAAACCCATTTATCGACCTTATCTGTATCGTCGACTCCATCTTCTTTTTTCCCTTTTCATACTCTCCCGCATTTTTGTCGGCACAAATCAACCCATCTCGACAGCCTGATTCCACTCCCGATACCACACTTACCGCCTCTACCTCCCTCTTATCAATCATCACCGTCAACATGCGCAGCAAGTTCAAGGACGAGCATCCCTTCGAGAAGCGCAAGGCCGAGGCCGAGCGCATTCGACAGAAGTACTCTGACCGTATTCCGGTATGTAATTTTCAACGACCCTTTTATTTGAACTCTACCATCATCTCCAACCCGGTGGTGAGAGAATGACGCGCGCGTGCGTGCGGCTGTGTAGCGACCGCCTTATTTTGTTTATTTCTTCACCACGGGCAATCAACTGACACATTATAAATAGGTTATCTGCGAAAAGGTCGAGAAGAGCGACATCGCGACCATCGACAAGAAGAAGTACCTCGTCCCCGCCGATTTGACCGTCGGCCAGTTCGTCTACGTCATCCGCAAGCGAATCAAGCTCTCCCCTGAGAAGGCCATCTTCATCTTCGTCGACGAAGTGCTCCCCCCAACGGCCGCCCTAATGAGCAGCATCTACGAGGAACACAAGGACGAGGACGGGTGCGTTTTATCTTAAAGGTTCGAAAATGCGAGTTGCTAACATGCTCAACAGTTTCCTGTACATCACTTACTCTGGCGAGAACACCTTTGGTGATGCTTAGAGAAAGTTTTGCGAAATCGGCTCTCTGTTCCACGTCGAGAATAATGAAGGCGTTACGGTCGTGTTTGGGTGAATCTTCGATGGGCACTGGTTATGTTCATGTTATCTTTTGAGTCCGTACTTCAGACCCCAATAGAGTGTCTGCCCTTCCTGGCAACACCACCCGCTTTGCTTGCTAGGTCTGGTAACACACCTACGGTCCCAAGTGTCCTTTTCACTATTTGCTGGATAATATCAGGTCTATTTTGATCAGTGACTCATCCCTTTCGGTTCAGTCTATGAAAACCTTATCGAGAAACAATTTCCAAGAAGTCTTGGCAAACCCCATGGTCTAGTCACGCTCAGTTGAACGTCCAATCCCACGAGAACGAAGACTAGGCAGCTGTAGCTATCACCTGATTAACAGGTTGAAAATGTGAGCGCTAGCACGCCATGTGCCTGAATTGCTTTGTCAGACAGTGTTTTATTGTTAGGCTGCCATGATCTACATGCTTGTCATTCACGGATAAGATAGCTATAATAACGGTTAATAGACTGACATGGATAACACAGGAGACGAAGCAAATTAAACGAATTTAAATAAATGACTAACAATAAGATATCAAGGTAGGGGAATATAGATGTATAGTACGTATCTTTATAGTCTTGTAGCGTGGATCTATCTTGTAGTATTGGATGCACGCTAGGTTGCTTGTTAGGAACGGGTCTCTGGAGCTAGTATACCTATGTCGACAACGATGGAAATAGAAAGCAAGCATTTATATAAACATATGGTCGTTAGCATTCGCATCTCTATCTATTTCTAGGAACTACCCAAGGTAGTTCGTGTTACCGTGCGGTGTTTTCTTGAGACAATTGACGGATAATTGTGTCAGTCACCCTGCAGTCACAGATATGCGTATCGGACGCGCGGGGTACTTGCGTATTCTATCTCAATCATTCATCAACACCAGTCTGTTATCGTCATACATATTCCAATCATAGATATTTGCTTCCAATCTTTTCGTACAAGAGCAGCAGTAATCATGGCTGCCGCAGTATCTGACGAACAAGCTACCGACTTGAGCAAGCAATATGACACTCCCCTCGGTCTGGGTCACTCAACTATGCAAGTCCTCAAGGACAGAATCAAGCTCCACTACGACCTTGCGAGTGACTATTACCTGAGTTTGTGGTGAGTGAGGTCACCAATCTACTTCTCAAGACTGAGTCCGTTGTCAATCGCTGACCCACTGGCTTACTAGGGGCGAACATATCCATCATGGATACTGGCCAACGCCGGAGTCTGAAGCTACCCAGACAAAGGAGGAAGCTCAAGCAAATCTCATCAAGCTGCTCCTCGACATCTCAAAGTTGCCGCCCAACAGCTCGGTTCTCGATGTTGGATGCGGAATTGGTGGGACTTCTCGACATCTCGCATCCAAGCATGGTAGCTCTGTGACTGGCATCACTATTTCTACCAAACAAGTCGAGATCGCGGACCGACTTACCAAGGACGCCGTCAAAGAGGAAGATTCATCTGCCGTGCCAGATGACCATGGCTTCACCAAGCTTGGTCAAGGAAAAGTCAAATTTCTCGAGCTCGATGCCGAGAAAATGGGTGACTACTTCAGTGACCAACAGGGCTCCTTTGACGCGGTATGGATCAGTGAAGCTCTCAGTCACTTCCCGAACAAGGCCCTGTTCTTCGAGAATGTGGTAAAGGTCCTCAAACCTGGAGGCAAGTTGGTATTGGCAGATTGGTTCAAGGCTGAGGATCTGGACGACACGACTTTCACCAACGATATCAAACCTATTGAAGGTAAGGTTCCACACAAGATGTTCGTATTCGCAACACTTAACAGCGTACAGATGGCATGCTCCTCCCGCCCCTCTGTACCCAACAGGGGTACGTCGATCTGGCAAAGCAGGCTGGGCTTAAAGCTTTCTCCGAGCCAAAGGATATCAGCCAACAGGTTCGAAAGACATGGTATGAGCGTCTTATATCCTAGTCCTTCATCTTGAGCTTACAATATCGTAGGGATATCACTTGGTCACTTGTGCAGAACCCATCTCTTTGGGCATTTGCATTTACCCAGGGTCGTGATGGTATTGCTTTCTTGCAATCATTTCGTGCAATGAGACGGGGGTATGCTAATGGATCTTTTCGCTACGCCGTCATGGCGTTCCAGAAGGAGACGGTATAAGGCATACCTGAAGCTGGAGCGCCAGCGCCAAAAATACATGTCCTACGGGTGCTCGTAGAAAAAAAGGAGGAAATCAATGGATAGAATCGAGGCATAAGTGGCTTTGAATAACATCTAAATGCCTATGAGAATATAGTCATAGATTTAGGACAAGAAGCTTAAAATTTGGCTCATTTGCTGTCAATATTTGGGCCCTTCGCTAATATCATGTAACACCACAAAGAAGCGGTTCCAAACATGGGGTCTCAAGCTTGCTCTCTCTGAATCGCAATTTGTCCCACAGGAGCTTCGTATTACTGGCATGGGTACAGCAGCCCTTTGTTGAACAGACGAGCTTCTACATCGCAATCTCCGAGAGGGACATCCAGTCGAAAGATTTCGGTCAAAAAAAGGAATCTCTATATTTTAAGGTCCGAGATGGTTGGGCTGCACATCTTCTAGACCTTTTCGTTTTCAGTGGGTTCGGTTTCACTAGGCGCCAAAATAGCTGCCAGCGGCTGTAACCGCAGCCAATCGTTTTACACTGGAACGACCAAGACGCGACCACATTCCGATGGTTCGATACTCAAGGCGCTTCGCAAGATTAAAAATGCCATCTCTATTTTGAGAATATTTACAAGATGAGAATCACATTTTGTCAGGTTGCAATAATGCAACTTGACGAACCACTAACCTTAGCATGTACCGAGCAAGACGAAACCCCCGCCATATGACATCATACTCTTCAACCAGTCTTTTCTGACTAAAGAGCTTCGCTCCAAACTTTATCTCTCAACACCTCACAGATCACCTGCCCATCTCACCACTGTCCAAGTTTCAGAATATGCAGGACGATGATCAGAAACTTGTTCAGCCAACCCGTGACTCTTTCCAGAAAATCCTGTTTCAACTACAACTCATCAAGTGGCGATTTCTTTGGATGAAATCGGCGGTCACCAACCACGTGAACCCCTGTCGACAAAGACCCTGAACAAAGACTCTTAGACCTATTTAGGGAACGCCTTTACCAGGGTCCAGGGAGTTTAACGGTGAAGAGGCGCTGTTTGGAGGCCTGATTGGCTGTAGCCTTGGCACTTCTACCACGACATCCTAGTTCGTCCACCTTGAAAACATTCACCACCAAACCATGTTCTGGTGATGATCATAGCCGTTTGAAATCAGTTCTCGGAAGACCCTGTTCTTTCCAGTGACCTATACGATGGGTCTCTACGGCGCAGCTACGGTAACTAAATAGCCAGCATATCGGAATCAGTCAAACCTGCGCCACTGCGATCATGGCCAGAGCTAGGCTAGGGTTTCATGAGAATCAGCTTGCCATGGCGTCACCCGCTTGGACTACCAAGATGTGCTGGCTTCCTATCAGATAAATCACCATGCTCGTCGCCTCCAACTGATGGGGAAGTTTGGAATGCTGGGCACCACTCACCTTGCCGCTCCAGGGTGTTCCCCTTGCTTGCACTCTTCGTGAGTCACCATATATCTATATCTCAACTCGCACCCCATTCAGTTGGAGGCTGTTGTAGTTGATGCTGTGATATTGCAAGTACCTTGCTCATTGTGCAAGCTCGTCCCTGAACTACATATCGGTGCGGCTTTATAACATCCAACCCATGCTTGAGGCGGCTGGGCCACTGAAAGCGACAAGTCAAACAACCTCGCACCTATAGCCCAAACGCATACTCAACTCAACTCAAGCTTCAGCTTTGAATCTATACGAACGCTACCTCATTTTCCAACCGGTCAGTTTACTTTTGGTCTTGGCATAGTTTCGGAATTGTTTGTGTTCTGGTCTTTGCCAGCATCGTGACTGGTCCCCAGTATAGGCCGGCGCTTAGCTCACTCGATCCAACCTCACCTCTCGTACTCTAAGCGCTGCCGCCGGAACCATCAAGGGATCTGAAGGCGTTTCTGCTACCAGCTGATTTCTATTGGGGTTTGTTATTCATTGGATACTCTATTTGTGGAGCGAATCAGGTATGTAGCGTCAAAGCTTTCTCAATCACCCTTCTCTTATTGTTGTTGTTCCCCTCCTATTGTTCTATTGTTCAGCCTATTCTTTCACTTATACACAATCACACTTCAACCCCAATCAACCAACATGAATCATAGACGATAGATTTGGAAATATTTTGTTCACGGCCGTCATTCTCTTTGTCCCAATTTCTTTCATCTGTTCACCTTGGGTTCTTTATCTAATTAATCTTTGTCCCTTCATCGTGTAAATCATCCTCGCATCCCCAACCCGAGTCTGGTCAACTTTACATCTTCACCCTATTACTCCCATACAAACTCGATTGTTTACATATACCGACACGCATAGATTCAAGATGTTCTCCTCACGGAAAGAAAACGACGACCCGCCGGTCTACCCGGCTGTACCCAACTCCCTCCACTCAGAATCCGTCGAAATGGCCGAGATGCGGAAAGTTCAAGAAGCTCGAGCCGACACTGCTCCAAACGTCACTCCCTACCTCAGCCTCCGAGCAAGGCTCTCTCAAATATGGATGAATCGCTGGACAATTCTTCTCATACTTGTCCTTATCCGGGTCATGATCCTCATCGTCGACCTCAGAAAAAACGTTGGAGATGCCAAAATCAAAGCCCTCTCCGCCTGTACCAAAGTCGAAGATGTTGGCAGTGCTATGGCCTCCATGCCTCACTACCTGTCTAGAGGTGTCAACGAACTCGCGGCCACTGGAATCGAAAAGTCAGTTGATGCTATGGTGTACTTGCTCGACCTTGTCCTTGTGGGCATCAAGAGCATGATCATCTTCTACATCAACTTCCTCACTGCCACATACGTCTGCTTGATTACCGCCATGGTTCACGGAAGTCTGGATGTTGTTGCCGATGTCACTGAAGGCGCAACTAAAAAGTTCAATTCTGTCATTGACAAAGCTGCGGACAAGATAGAGAGCATTTCCAAAGAACTCGAAGATGGCATCAACAAGGTCACAAAGGGAATCGAAGACTCTATCATTGGAGGCGTGCTTCCTGATCTCCCAAAAGTCGACTTCTCCAGCCCCATCAAAGAACTCAAGGACTTTGATATCAAATCCGAAGATTTCGTCAAGGATGTTCGCAAATTGGAAGATGATCTCCCTGATTTCCGAGAAGTCCAGAACTTGACAGAGCAGGCCATTTCTATCCCGTTCAATTTTGTCCGCAAGGCCATCAATGAAACCTATGGCAACTACAAGTTCAACCGGGACGTATTCCCTCTGGCTCAAAAGAAACAGTTGACCTTTTGCTCTGAGAATGCCGCTCTCAACGATTTCTTCAACAACCTGTTCAAGCTTATCGCCAAAGCTCGAACCATCTTCCTGGCTGTCTTGATCATCCTCGCTCTGGCAGCCATCATCCCCATGGCCTGGCTTGAGATCAGACGCTGGCGACGACAACGGCAGCATGCGCGCCTTATCGCTCAAAACACGTATGACCCAATGGACGTTGTCTACATTGCATCTCGACCCGTTACGGCTACTTTCGGCATCAAGATTGCCTCGCGCTTTAAGGGCAAGCGACAAATACTTGTGCGATGGCTCATCGCTTATGCCACTTCTGTCCCGGCACTGTTCATCCTGTCACTCGCGATCGCTGGATTCTTCTCTTGCTTTTGCCAATGGCTTCTACTCCGAGCTATCAGAGACCAAGTTCCTGCTCTTGCGAACCAAGTCGGCGCATTTGCTGATGACGTTGTCCACAACCTCGAAGGTGTTTCTGCCGAATGGGCTCATGATGCCAACGGTGTGATCACTAATTTCAACGATGAAATCAACGGCGACGTCCTTGGCTATGTTACTAACGCCACAGATGCTGTCAATGACACTCTGAACACATTCCTCGAGACTATGGATGATGGACTCAACACCGTCTTCAATGGAACCATCCTCCTTGACCCCATCAAGTCAGTTCTCCACTGCGTTGTCGGTATCAAAATCGAGAGCGTACAAAAAGGACTCACTTGGGTTCATGACCACGCCCAGGTCAACTTCCCACTGTTCGAAAACAACACCTTCAGCGAGGGTGCGAAGGACTCGGTCAAAGGTGACTCGGAACTTAACTCGTTCTTGGCATCTCCGTCGTCCGCCACTACTGATGAGGTCACGGGGGCTGTCAAGGCAGTGACAGATTGGCTTCACGGCAAGCTGATCCAAGACGCTCTCATCTCTACCGGTCTGCTCCTCGTCTATGTCCTTGTTGTCCTTGGTGGTACAGTTTGGACACTTGTTGGCATGATCTCACCCGACAAGGGCCGCGCTGAAGGCGGTATGCGCTACACCGGAGACAACCGAGCTGGTCCTAGCCCTCGCATTGGACATGAAGATCCCACGAACCCTGGCGGTGCGACACACTTCCCCCGTTTTGGGTCGTCCTCTGGTGAAGAAGACAACTACAGAGCAGGATCTAGCGGACGTGACGAGAAGCTCATGTCGGGCGCAACAGGTGCTCATCCCACACAGATGCACGGCCACCAAAGAAGCAGCTCCTACGGCTACATGGACACGGCAAGCGGCAAATACTAGGAGTGTTGGAGCCCATTAGCCAGTTGAAGTATGGTATTCCCTTGCAGTTTTCTTTATTACTCCGGCCCTGGCTGGACCCGCGCCGAGAGAGACGGTCCTTATTCAACTGCATGAAGCGATGATTTTACAGAAAGCGATGATATTACATATCTTGGAAACGGGGCAACTCATATTTATTTCGTTTGTTTCAATTGATATCCAGAAGGAAATGGGTAGTGGCCATTTGGATAGTTTAGTTTCCGTGTCTTGGGTTAGTCTTGTTTGGTTCGTGGTCTGCGCTGTTGAAGGTCATGATTTCAAACCAGATTGTTTCTAGCCCTAGAATGAGACAGTAACAACAATTGATGGCTACAATTGCAATATTATGCTGCGAGGTATGCATGTGGCTGCATGACAATACGTCGAGCTTCCTTTGATCTGTGAATGTTTGCTCTGACTCTAATCGAAAGAGGATGTTCCTAAACTCACTGAGTCTTGGATGCAGTTCTTTGTTGTAAGCTACATACTTGGCATCGGAGTTGCGTGAAAGAGACTCCCTTCTGTCTGAATAACTACCTACCTAGATCACCGGCAATATCTGGCTTTAGAAGTAAGATAGCCAGTTATACTCTCGGTAATTTGCTTACATACTAGTAGTCACACGATACTAGATGTCATGATGCAAGACCCTGAAATTGTAACCAACGCCCACCCAATGTCATGTTGATTGATTACCGATTTAGGCAATTCCGGGGCCGATGTGGGTGCCATGATGCTTGCTGCAGGGCGGAGTGTGGGCGGAATATGCAGCTACAGGCGACGTGCATGAGCGGTAGGAGCTAAACGAGTCAATGGCAGGTGGCGGAACTCATTCTTCCGCGATCGGTGGCGGAGATCCAAGAATAACCAAAGAACAACCTTGCCTCAATTTCTTCCTTTAAAGACAACAGGTCCTCGCCGAGAACACTTCCTTTCAACTCCATATTATTTCTAGGACCAGAGACGAGAATCAATTCGCCATGGATGCCATCAAAGACACTTTCAGGCGCTGCAAGGAGCAGAACAGGGTCAGTACACCAGAATCCCTCATGACTGCCCCTCCGCGGGGTAAACCGACCATGATCCCAACTTTGGTGGATGAACAAAGAAGCTGACAATGACCCGGTGTAGTCTGCGCTGGTAACATATGTCACTGCTGGTTACCCCAAGCCTGAAGATACACCCAACATCCTCTTGGCTCTAGAGAAGGGTGGCGCTGGTGAGTTTCTACTGTCCCAATTACTTTTGTGATCTGTTCTGACCAAGTCGCAACTTCAGACGTTATCGAAGTCGGTGCTCCCTTTACCGATCCAATTGCCGATGGCCCGACTATCCAGACTGCCAACACGGTTCGTACAAGATCAATTGCTTCGGTTGGACAAAAGTTAATTGGTTCAGATCGCCCTCAAGAATGGAGTCACAATCGAGTCAACACTGGCCATGGTGAAGGAGGCACGAAACCGTGGCCTCAAGGCCCCTGTTATGCTTATGGGATACTACAACCCTCTTCTCAGCTACGGTGAGGAGCGATTACTCGAGGACTGCCACTCCTCTGGTGTCAATGGCTTCATCGTTGTCGATTTGCCTCCTGAGGAGGCTATTTCTTTCCGAAAGCTCTGCAACAAGGGCCGGTAAGTGAAGCCCAAATATGCCGAACTGAGTGACACTAACTCCAATTAGCCTCTCATATGTTCCTCTTATCGCCCCTGCTACATCAGATACCCGAATGAAGATCCTCTGCCAGCTCGCCGACTCATTCATCTACGTCGTTTCCCGTATGGGTGTCACCGGCGCCACCGGCACTCTCAACGCAAACCTCCCCGACCTTCTGGAACGAGTGAAGAAGTACAGTGGTAACAAGCCCGCCGCTGTTGGATTTGGTGTCAGCACCCGAGAGCACTTCTTGAGTGTTGCTACTCTGTCAGACGGTGTCGTCGTCGGTAGTCAGATCATCACCACCATCAAGAACGCCGAGCCCGGTCAGGCTCTTGCCGATGTCGAGAAGTACTGTGCCTACCTATCAGGCCGCGACTCCAGCGAGAACACCCGGGAAGTCGGTCTTGTGGAAGCTGTTGCTGGTGCTAAGGAGCCCAGCGGTGAGAACGTTACCGTCAGTGCTACTGTCACAGATGCGGACATCACCGCTGAGGAGGACAGTGCTCTTGTCGCCCAGCTCGCTGCTCTCCATGGCAAGATCCCTGAGCGATTCGGCGAGTTCGGTGGTCAGTACGTTCCTGAGAGTCTGATGGACTGTCTGTCACAACTGGAGGACGGATTCAATGCGATCAAAGACGACCCCTCATTCTGGGAGGAATACCGATCTTACTACGATTATATGGGACGACCCGGTCACCTGCACTTGGCTGAGCGACTCACAGAGCACGCTGGCGGCGCCAACATCTGGCTCAAGCGTGAAGACTTGAACCACACTGGTAGTCACAAGATCAACAATGCTCTTGGACAACTTCTCCTCGCCCGAAGACTTGGAAAGACACGCATTATCGCCGAGACTGGTGCTGGTCAGCACGGTGTCGCTACTGCCACCGTTTGCGCCAAGTTCGGCATGGAGTGCACAGTTTACATGGGAGCTGTAAGTTTTGATTTATGATCTTATTGAGACACCGTCACTAATTCAATTAATAGGAGGACGTCCGACGACAGGCTCTCAACGTTTTCCGTATGCGACTTCTTGGTGCCAAGGTTGTTGCTGTCGAGGCCGGCAGCAAGACCCTCCGAGACGCTGTCAACGAGGCTCTCCGTGCCTGGGTTGTTGACCTGGACACCACCCACTACATCATCGGCTCTGCCATCGGACCTCACCCCTTCCCTACCATCGTCCGAACTTTCCAATCCGTTATCGGTAACGAGACCAAGCAACAAATGCTCGAGAAGCGAGGCAAGCTCCCCGATGCCGTTGTGGCTTGTGTTGGTGGCGGTAGCAATGCTGTTGGCATGTTCTACCCCTTCGAGAACGAGCCTAGTGTCAAGCTCCTGGGTGTTGAGGCCGGTGGTGACGGTGTCGACACTGCGAGACACAGTGCGACCCTTACCGGTGGCTCCAAGGGTGTTCTGCACGGTGTGAGGACATATGTTCTTCAGGACAAGCATGGCCAAATCACTGAGACACACTCCGTCTCTGCCGGTCTGGATTACCCCGGTGTCGGCCCCGAGCTCAGCTCTTGGAAGGACAACGAGCGTGCCAAGTTCGTTGCTGCCACCGATGCTGAGGCTTTCCTTGGTTTCAAACTCATCAGTCAGCTCGAGGGTATCATTCCTGCTCTCGAGACTGCTCATGGTATCTATGGCGCCATTGAGCTTGCCAAGACGATGAAGAAGGATGAGGACCTCGTCATCTGCCTGAGTGGCCGTGGTGACAAGGATGTGCAGAGCGTCGCTGATGAGCTGCCCAAGCTGGGCCCCAAGATTGGCTGGGATCTCCGTTTCTAGATTTAAAAGTGATACCATGTTGGATTAAGTAGCAACCATTGAAATGAGAGCATGAACAAAAGTCTTTTTCTATCCTGGCTCCGGCGGGTTCATGA
Source organism: Fusarium verrucosum (assembly GCA_013623715.1). Classification (NCBI taxonomy): domain Eukaryota; kingdom Fungi; phylum Ascomycota; class Sordariomycetes; order Hypocreales; family Nectriaceae; genus Fusarium; species Fusarium verrucosum. The sequence continues at coordinate 96,716 of JABFFJ010000267.1, forward strand.
TACAGTGGTTGCAAGGCGTTGAACATGAGGGGTTTTGATACATATTATACATAAGACATTTTACACCGTAATCTTTTGCTTGCCGTTCGTCTTTTTGGCTTCCGCCTCTGCCTCGTCAAGCTCCTTGAACATCTTGGCCTCTTCCTCGTCTGACAGCTCCTCGATACCCTCCAGATCAGCCAAGTCCTCGTCGCCCAGCACAAACTCCTGTGCTATCAGTTCGGACAGTGTTGCTTCACTGCGCTTACTCAAGGGACCTTTGGTAGCGAAATCCAGGGCATATTGAATGATATCGTCCCGGTCCTCAATCTCCTTGGGCTCCATACCCAGCGCAATACGCTCCTCATTGAATCTCTTCTGAATGGGCTTGGACTGCATAAGAAGCCATCTCAGGTTCCAACCACCGGGGCCAAGCTCCTTTATCCTGGCAGGCTTGCTCTTGAGGAGATACTCCTGGAGACCACCCTCACGGCGGATGGTCTTGAGAACACGGAGTGTGAGGCGAGTCTTGACGTTGGCTTGTATAGCGGGTAGCTTGAAGACCTTGACGTGAACATTTGGACGCCAGAAGCGACGGGCCTTGTTGTTGTACTTTTCCGAAACAGTATTGCCGAATCGAATTCTCGCGGAACCGTATAGACCCTTGTTGGATTGCTTGTAGAGTAGACGCTCGCCATAGGGATACGGGGGAATAAGACGATTGGGCAAAAGGTGTGACTTGATCGTCTTGGTCTGCTGAGGTAGAGTCGTGCTGAATGGTCGAACGGATGTCGATGAAGCCAGGGCCCTTAGAGCCGGCCGAGCGGGGGCCCAGGATGCCATGATATGGGGGTATCGAAGGTGGTTTTTTCTGGTTATATACGAGGCATTGGCCTCAATTGGCGTCGAGGTGGGCGGATATTTTCGAGCGCGGAGTGCCCCCTTCGAGATCGTCAACTGGTATCGTATCTGCGACCTTTTGGAGTTGAGATTTTTGGGGCTGTCGTTATTCGGAGGCGTGTATGTTCCGGAGCCGGATATTCGCCCAATCAGGTGATTTCGTGGTGTATTCGTGATAGCTCCACTACAATACAGCTTCACTAACAACAAAACCACTATGAGTATTCGTCCGTATCTACAGCTGGATCTGTTATACGATGGCCATGTTTCCGCCCGTGGAAGACTCTGTTCTGCAGAATAATCCTGATTTTTCAAGTCTTTATAGTAAATTGACTGGGCTTATACTTAATCCTGATGGATCGACGAAGGAGGATCCGAGAGCTAAAGAGAGGGCTGCAGTTCGAGAGGTAAGAGACTTATGATTGAACAATTGAGTAATATGAAGTATAAATCTAACTTGATTTATAGGAACTCAACCGTCGTCGTTTGATATCAGCGAAACAACATCTCCTAACCTGCGCCATCTCATCAGCAACACCATCGAGCACACCGCCCGCAACAAGAGCATCCTCTCGTCTACGAGCACCTCAATCCCAACAATCAACAGACTCGGTATCCCAATCGCAGCAACAACCGTCACTCCCAGAACCTCTTCTCGATCTTCTCATCACCCTCCCCCCGCTTCTCGACGCCAACAACCCACCTCTTCCTCAAGATACTCTCCAGCTCTTATTCGCCCATCCTCCCCTCTCAGACCTCGAGACTCTCCTACCAGCTCTCACACCGATTATCGCTTCGAGTTTACGGACATGGGCATTAGGCCTCGCGCGAATCGCACATCCTTCTACGAATCCATCTTTTCTGCACCGCCATATCGCCTCTTTGCCAGCTACACTATCAACCTGGCGCTCCGACCTGGCCGCCGCAGAAGCAGACCTCAGCACTCACCGTCTCCGCTCCCTCGCCGCCTTAACATCCCTACTCCAATCCGCCAGTAATGCACTGAGCCTTCTCGTTCGCACCCTCGAAATCAAGCATGGTGTCGTAGCTCGCAGCCTAGAACTCCATGCAGCAGATGTCTCCCTCCAAGCCCGCCGCCACGAAGCCGACGCCGCTATAGCCGCTGCGTCTGTGCGTCGTGCGGTGTATTCACCAGAGGCAATTGCTGCTCTGAGGAACTATGGTGTGCATTTGCGCGACGCCAAAATGCGAGGCGAAGAGCGCATTCGAGGCCTGGCGGCTGAGTTGGGAGAATATGGTGTTGGCGTTGACGGCGGGGAGACTAAGGAGAGGAAGATGAGGGAGATGTCGAGGGTGTATCGAGAAATGGGACGGCAAATGGACGAAGTGAGAAGAGACCTGGACCGATTGAACAAGGGTTAAGGAGAAAGAGGTGGTAATTGTGAGACATGATATGTTTCAGACTATTCATGATATGAAAGATAATGATAGACCCAAGACATTTAATATTTTACTACAATCGATCATAGAACGTCACATTTCTATATATACTCAAAAAGATTTGTAAATACGCCATATACTCGTCTTCTATTTAGGTTACTCGTACAATATTTTCAGGCTGTCTTCGTCTCGTCGTTCGTTTTCCAAGTCAAATGCTAGAGCTTGACTTAAGACTTGGGTATTTTCAGTCCAACTGTCCCAGCAGCTTTCATGATCGTAGCTGTCTTTTTGCATCCAAGGAATCACCCGCTTACGACGGTGCGATTCATTGGAAGTGCACCTTTCTTACTTTTTACTCTTGTAGTCTCACATTTAACCCTTGATGCTGTAGATGGCCTCGGCGAGACGACCAACGTTCTCGGAGGTGATACCGGCGACGGAGAAGCGACCGTCTCTGGTAGCGTAGACGGAGTACTCCTCAGCGAGGCGTTGCATCTCCTCAGCAGACAGACCAGTGTAAGCGAACATGCCGATCTGGTTGGTGATGTGAGACCAGTCGTGCTGGGAGCCGAGCTTCTCAAGGTTCTCCTTGAGGAGAGCACGCATGGTGATGATGCGGTCAGCCATCTGCTTGACCTCACCGAGCCACTGCTTGTAAAGAGTAGGGCTGTTGAGGATCTCGGAGGCGATGCGAGCACCGTGGATGGGAGGGTTAGAGTACAGAGGTCGGATGAGAATCTTGAGCTGAGAGTCGACACGCTTCTTCTCTTCGGCATCGGCGCAGACAAGGGAGAAGGCACCAATACGCTCACCGTAGAGACCCTATGAAATGGAATGGTTAGTGAGTTGCTCAAAGTCAAATCACATGAAACAATTCAAGACGCACCATGTTCTTGGCGAAAGACTGGCACAGGCCAACGTTGTGGCCCTGCTCAACGAAGTGACGCACAGCGAAGGCGTCCTTATCGGTGTCGCCGCTGGCGAAGCCCTGGTAAGCCATGTCGAAGAGGACAAAGTGGCCCTTCTCCTTGACAACATCAGAGATCTGCTTCCACTGCTCCTGGGTGGGGTCAACACCGGTAGGGTTGTGAGCGCAGGCGTGGAAAAGGAAGGCACTGCCGTTGGGGGCAGCCTTGACGTCAGCAACGAGACCCTCGAAGTCGAGGCCGATGGTCTTCTTGTCGTAGTAACGGTACTGCTCAACCTCAAGACCGGCGTGGTTGAAGATGGCCTTGTGGTTAGCCCACGAAGGAGTAGGAATGTAGATCTTCTTCTCGCCGGGGAAGAACTTGGCGAGGAAAGCAGCACCAACACGGAGGGCACCAGTACCAGAGATGGCCTGGGTGGCGGTGATGCGCTCCAGGGCGGGGTTGCTGGCGCCATAGGCCAACTTAGCGGCGGCGGGAGCAAACTCAGGAACACCAGTGATGCCGGCGTACTCCTTGTTCAACTTGGCGTCGATAACCTTCTTCTCAGCCTCGCGAACGGAGGGGAGGACGTAAGGCTTGCCAGCATCGTCACGGTAGGCACCTACACCTGTAGAATTCAGGTCAGACCAAGTCGAGGAATAGCGAGAAACCTCCGCTTTCGGAATGGTGGGGGTGACGTCGCAACATACCCAGGTTGATCTTGTTGGTGTTCTGGTCGGCCTTGAAGGCTTCAGTAATACCTGGAGACGCATGTTAATACCAATGCTTGTTGTGCTGGTGTCATTTTGCTCTGGCGCAAATTGCCCCGTTCTCGGAGGAACGGAGCGCATTGCATGTGGGAGTCATCGGTCGTACGTACCAAGAATGGCCTGTCAAGATAAAAACAAGCAATTGATTAGCAACAGAGCTCGCGCAAAGCCCATGAGTGTCATATTCTACTTACATCCTGTGAGTAGTTAGTATAGGTTCATACAAGAGAGACGCGCCAGTAGCGAGGAAGCTCATACAGGAGGACCTTGGGGAACGTTGGCCCAGTTGGAGTGAGCGCGGATAGCAGCCAGGTTAAACTGGGCAGGACGGACAGCCCGGCGGCTGGCGACTCGAAGAGCGGACAGCATTGTGAAGGTAATGATGGGAGACGAATTGGTGGCGGAGGAGAGATTGAAGGAGGAGAAAGAAAGGAGAGAAAAGAAGCGTGGGAGGAGAAGTTAGGTAGGTAGGATCTTGAGGTGATCCTATCCTATGGCGGAGTGTGACTAGCAGTACAAGGCGCTGTACTTTGGCAAACCGGATCGAGACCCTTGATTTATGGGGGCTTTGACAGCTCCCACAGAATGAGCTCACCTTGGGCCGTCAGGGCATTTCTCGGTGGACTCCTTGCCCGTGAAATTCTAGTGGGGTTACCCCGGACATCGGCGTGTGAAGAGTAGCAGTCAATATTCGATCCTTCCCGGGAGCGATGCGTTGGAGGATCTGCTAGTCATGGTCAGGAGTAAAGGCTTAGGCTTTCTTACAATGAACTTGAAATAATATATTAAAACACCATCAGACCCAGCAAATTATTCAATTCGTCAAGATTTAGGCTCTTTATAATAGTGCATACTGGGTAGGAAAGTGACCGTTCTCAAGACTGAGACAGACCCGCCTTCCTGTTTCTTCACGGGGAAGCGCGGTTGCTCACTCTCTCCTCCCTACATACATAAGCAAACGCATTGAGCTGAGTGGTGCGCCTGAGGCGGTTCCTTTTGTCCATCATGATTCAATTTTGAAACAACAAACATAACTACTCCGCCAATTTATCCATCCAGTCGAGTCAGAGTCAACAAGACATCGAAATGTCCTTTCCGCATCAATATGTTGCCAATTGCCCTGTCAGATTCGGATACCATGATCTGAGTGAGCTTCTGAAGCCGGGACCTAAATCATTGAAGCCGCTTGAAACCCGGGATCTAACTATTATCCCTGTCAACGAATTCGGAGTACGGGCACATTCACAAGTCGAAAGCAACTTGCACATGTCAGGTCCGACTCGTCCATCCGCATTGCATTGGTATCTTTATGAAACCCGCATTGGTGGTCTATTCGGTGACCAATTTAGCCTTCCTTCTCTCGTTTTCAACGGCAATTGCTCCTAGCTATCCCACGATCGATAAAAGTTCACCTAGCTACATATATCTACTAGGATCAGCATAACACATACATGACGCTACACCGAGAAAGGAGCGAGAAAAGAAAAGACACCTATTAACCCGTCGGCGATCGCCTCCGACCCTGACCTGTTTCGACGGACAGTCGATTTATTCTCCAGTCGCCCGGTCGACTCCGGCCTGCTCACCGCGCATCCTCATCTGGGTCTTCTTCCGCTGGGCCTGACTGTACCAGCGGGTCCGCCTCGAAACTCGAAATTTATTGTCTCTCCGTTTGTCCAGCTGTCGCTCCCGTTACCATCTTCAGCCGTTGCTAGTTAGTTCCTGTCGCATCACTGAACCCTTGGCCCAGCCATTGACTTTATGACACACCCACAAACACACTCTCTTCCTCTGCACCGGTTCCGTCCTCGTGACCGGCCCGGTTCCGTGTGTTCTACGAACGGGAATATCTACAGAGTATGCCATTGCTGGCTCAAACATGCCCCGAGCTGCAGGATATTGCCTACTGAAAGGAACAGATAAGGCAACAGACCCTTGAGAGGTCAGGTTGCTCTCACAAACGACGTCCAAATATTTCAAACCGAAATTACAAACAACGTGGGGGTCCCAAATCAACAGAGCCTGAGCAAAAACGCACAACATATCAAATGGCAATCATTAAGTCAATTATCGTGACGTCTTCAACCAATTCCACTCGGAAACCTCACATCCCTTTCAACTACATTATTTGGAGTCCACGAGATATGGACATTGTTCCCAAACGCCAACGCCTATAATGCAAGTGCCAAGGCAGATGCGAATGCCGACCAAGATCCGAGATATCCCCTTAACAAGATCTCCCCATCCTGCATGTGGCCAATGTCCTTCTAGGATACCCAAGATTGAAACATAACCCCATCGACAGCCTTGTTCTTATGAATGGACTTTATGGGGTAAATATGCACAAAGAATTGCATGTCAAGTCGTGAAACATCGATCTATGCCTTGTCATGGGCCTTCTCGGATGGCGCATCGGCAAGTTCCTCATAGCGATTCATGACGTTCTCTTCCACCGTCTCATGGAACACATCCACCTCGGTCGATGCGAACTTTCTTGCGCTGATACCTCGCTCAAAGAGCACGTCCAGCTCTGCAAAGGTGCGCCCGCTTGGCTCTGGTAGACGGAAGTAGGTATAGATGATACAAACGAAGCAAATGCTTCCCTGTTGTCCTTGTCAGTATCATGATACATCTACCGCAAAGCGGCAAGGTCGGGTTCTTACCCAGAAAAATCCCGCATAATTACCCCAGTTCCAGGCTGTGGGGTTGAGCATATACGGCGTTAGGATGCTGTTGATTATGCCCACAATGTTGCTATTATCACATCTGGTTAGCTGCCCGAAACAACAACTCAATCTTGGCTGGTATGCCAACTGAGGAAAGTGTCCTCAGCCTTTCCTAATGCTTGTGACTTACTAGAGGTTACGGCCAAGAACAACTGTCTTGATCTGCAAGCGACGGGATGAGAGTTCTCCAACGAGAGAATAGCATACGGTACCAATGGTCAACTGGTAGAACAGCGCCCACACAATCATCATGCAGCCTGTTGCAAGAGATGACTGGGTTCGATGGTCCTCGGGCACCAAGCCAAGGAACCCCATGATGAGCAGCATGGAACAAAGACCACAGAGACCATAGAGGACCAACGACCGTCTACCAACACCCAAAGTCATGAGGCCCCATGCACCAAAGACTCCGGCCATATTGATACCATACTGACCAAGGGCAAATGAGTATGCCTTGTCAGCTGAGAGTCCTGCCTGTTCGAGGAAATAGGTGGAATAATTGGAGAAAGAATTGCCGCTCAAGTTCTGGATGGCCCAGACCATGCATACAACCTCGGTGCGGCGAAGGTCGGTGCCTTTGAAACAGTCCCAGTAACTTGCGCCTGATGTGATCTTCTCTTCAAGCGCAGTGGTGTGTACCATCATGGCGATGGTTTCGTCGGCGTCGAACTCGGTCTCACGATCGAGACTGGTTAAGCGAAGCAATGCCTCCTTGGCATCCTGATTGCGGCCTCTTCGGACTAGCCACCATGGTGATTCGGGTGCAAAGAAAATACCGATGAAGAGCGGCAAGGGCCAAATCCACTGGAGAGCATAGGGGATACGATACGCCCACTCGTCATCGCGCTGGAGCATGGAGCGAATAACTCCTATACCAATCTCCTGGCCTAGACCCCAGCAGAAGTTGACGTACGTAGTCAAGTAGCCACGCAGAGCTACAGGACAAACCTCGGATGCATACGTGATGGTCAACGTTTGGAAGATGCCCCACGGGACACCACACAGGACCTCGGCGACAAGCAGGGTCTGAACGTTCTGGGCATTGAAGAAGATGGCAGTGAAGCCAGCTACACAAACAAGACAGGTCATGACAGTGTAGCGGTAGCCAAATCGTTCCGAGATCCAACCATTGATGAAGAGGCCAATAATTTCACCACAATGGGCTCCCTAATTGAGTTGCCTATGAGCATCCGGATAGAGGGGTCGTGGACGGGAGACTTACATTGCTCAAACCAGCTTGCCAAGCAGCCGGCACCTGGTATTCTCCATTATCACCCAAAACACCATATTTTTTGTTGAACTGAGGGAAGGCGTCTGGTAGCAATTGTCAGCGAAATGGCCACAGCTACAGCCTGGCTTACTATCATGATTGACCCATCCAGTCGGATATTTGACTGCGGGCACACACGAGTTACCAAGGGGCGAGTCAAGACATACAGAAGTTATTGACGAGAGATATGTCATAACCCTCCATTACAATACAGGTGGAGATGAGGATACTCCAGAAAATGGCCTTGGGGTAGAGCTTGATACCCTGACGGAGAGTCATGGTGCGCTCCTTGAGGGCTGCAGCACGGGCATGTTCGACAATGTCGATATGAGTCTTGCTGGGGTCGGCATTGTCCTCAGCGGCCGAGTCCACGGCGGCCGGGGCATCGGTAGTAGTCTTTGAAGGCGGGGCCGGGGCCGGAGCCGGCAACACCTTATCTTGGTTGTCGGCCATGGCTTCAGCGGCTTGAGGATACGGGACTCAAGATGAGCTTACTAGCCAATCAACGACTAACGAGACTGAAGGCACCTGAAGGATATGTACTAAAGATGCAGCTAACAGGGCAAGATCAAGCAATATGATCGAGGCTTGTTACAATCCCTTGGGGGCGACGTTGGAAGATCTAATGTTGAACAAGGTCATACAGACTTGAAGTTCAACATGTGTGAAAGGAGTGTTACTTGAAACGGGTCACACCGAGCTCGACACGGTAAAGACGATAGAGACAGGGTGGGTGACTTGTCTTCACTCACACTCGGCCGGCACCAGCACGTAGCAGCAACAGAGGATAAACAAAGCAAAGCAGAAAGAGAACACACACAGGAAGAGAAAGTCTGATGGAGTCTGGGAGGGACCTCTTTTTGGTAAAAAATGGACCCAGATGTTGACAACTTTTATCTTAGGGGCGGATGGTCGGATCGAAGTGGGACAAACCATGCCAGACCAAGCATGGTAAAATCATGAAATGGGAGTCTCTTGTATTTGGAGCTCGCAATTTCTCTCTCTGTTGCCATTGATTCATTCACTAACAGACTGCCGGAGATACAGCAGACACGGACTTTATGGCCATAGGCCAATAACACATGTTGAAGAAAATGTCTCTCAAGCACATCCTTGCTATTTTCAAGTGGGGTCCACGGCCTTTAACCGCAGCATGAATCTCTCGATTTTTGTCAGATATGGCTCTTTCAAAGACCGAGAAGAGGCAGGCTGAGTTGCAAATTACAGTATATGCGGCTATACCTGGCTCTATGATGCTACCTCGGCTCAGACAAAATACTCCCAACAAACAACAATAACAAAACAATCAAGCTTATCTTTTCTGAACCCAGCACAAGTGCGGAGCCTCATCTTGGCTAACTTTAGTTGACTCCAATGCACGCGAGCTAGAACAATCGACAGCCAGTTAGCGTCAGCAAATCTTATGAACCCCTGGAGCTACCAGGATATTTGGAGAAGTCTTCCCACGTCCGTGGTAGGGCCGACAGTCTTCACCGGTCATTTCATCCTCGTTCAGTGGCGAAAACGAATCCCGCTGTTGTTTTCTGATGTTTGAGTCGAGGAGTTGAGAGTTTGAGGGTCATGTATGCAAAGCATGAGGCTGGGCTGTTTTATGCCCATCATCTATACATCTACAACAGTTATTCCGTGCGATTCTTGGCGTTGGAGTTACTCCAAAACTCCAAAAGCCAAGACACGCGTTGACCCCACCTATGATTGGATGCTCATGACTACCATCTTGAGGTGTTGATGATCAACTACTAATCAATCTACTAAGAACTGAAAAACGACACAGTTTACTATACCTAACAGAAAGCCATCGGTACGTATGGTTACTTCGCAATCTAGCATCCATCCGGGGGTGGGACTGTTCTGCTCTCACCTACCACCTAGTCACGATAGTGTCGTGGGGATCTTAGATGGTCTCTAACCAGTCCAGCTGTCTGGGGAAGAGGCGGGGACTTGACGTGGGAATCACGTTTCTGACTTCTCTTAAATTGCAAGTCAGCTTTGGGTTGTAGTTGGTGGGTTCGTCTGACCAAAGACGCAAGGTAAGTAAGCAAGAGAAGACGGTAGAGCTCTTGAGGTGATGAATACTCACTCTATCATACAAGACTACTCAGTCCTTCTTCCACACATCCCTCCACCACTCCTTCAGCCCGTATGCTTTCTCTTGTGCCTCAACATGAACCTTTACGTCCCCACCTCCAGTCAACGTCTCCAACAAGCCCGTCTGTTTGCCTGCTTGTCCCCCTCCTCCCAAACTCCTCCCCTTTCCACCCGTCGCACGATCCTGAATCTCTCGAGCAATCGTAGGGGCAACCTCAGCAAAGCACGTCTTGAGTTCCCGCTCAAGCGAAAAGTACGGCTTCTTAGCTAGATCCGGTGCCATCAAATTGTAGCTTCGCGTCAGAGCATTAAGACGCTCAATCGCCAACTTGTGATATCCCGCCTCAGCTTGTTCCCACGCCGAATCTCGAAATGGCCTTCCAATAACCGGTGGAGCAGCCTTGATCTCTTCAACCTGTCCATCAGCATTCTTTCGTATAATCGGATTATGCACCTCTTCCGCAGCAGCGTACTCTTCAGCTCTGCGAATCTGCTCCTGTAGTGATCCTCCCCGTGAAGCAATCATCCTCGCTGCAAAGCGTCGCCAGTCATTGCGCAGTCTAGCTCTGAACGCTCCGAGTTCTTTGGCAACCTCTTGTTGCTTCTCTATCCACGGTGGAACAATGTCCTGTCGTTGAATCATCTTGTTCATGATATACTCCGTCGTGTCGATAAAGGGGTTATCAGCGCGAGCGTCACGCTCAATCCCCTTTCCGCGGGGTATATTCTTGAACTGTCCCCTCGCAATGGCGTTCTCGATGCGTTCATTCGCCAACGCTGCAAGACCGGTGATAGTGTTTGGCAACGCTCTCGCTCCAGGCTCAAACCGTTCTCTCAACTCTTTCCGCCAAGCCTCCTTCTCATCCTCGCTCATACCATTCTTTGCCTTTTGACCACCCATATCAACATACGTATTCACTCTATCCCTCGCCTTGGCCACCTTTTCTCCAGCAGATCGCTTCGTCTGTCTCTGTAACCGCATGTCCACAGGCGGAGGTTGAAACTTGCCTCTCAGGCCTGGAGCAAGCGGCTTCTTTGCATCGTCGAGCATCCGAAGCACCGTATCTGCAGTACTTTCTTCTCCCGTCCACGCCTGTGCTGTGGCGATATGTCGTGTGCCCTCGCCCGCTGTTGACGAGAGACCAGCTTCTGCAAAGGCACTAGCATTTTCAGATTTGAAATTAGCGTCTGCAATCTTGCTCAAGAGTCTTTCCTTGAGCTCTTCTGAGAAACCAGCATCTTCGACGGCTCGACGTCCGGCTCTTCCACCCGTAAAGAGGGCTTCCTCTGTAGCTTCTTCTAACCGCCGAGCCATCGGCCCTGGCTCCTTTTTTGAGCTTGGCTCTTCTTTCTTTAACTCGTCATTCTTTGATGCCTTGTCTTGTTGTTGATCCTCAACCTTTGATGCGCCGGCTTGCGTTGAATAGTTCACAAGTGGCAATGTTCTCGGCTGGCGAGAGGCTTGTATGCAACGCCGACATACAAAGGGGGTCCGTCGAAGAGATTTAGACATGTTTAAAAGTTTTGACATATATAGAGGAGCAATACGTAGTAGAAAGAAACTTTAGAATGATGAGGCTGAGTGAAGTTGTATGGAAGTGTATGACGGCAATGCAGTTGGAGTTGAGCTTAGTCAGCCAATCAGCTACCCTAGAGAACCAGCTCAACTTCACCACTGGGACCATTTAATTCTGATATCGGCTTCGATTAACTATCTCTAACAAAGCCTCTGTATCTTTAAGACAATAACTGCATGTGCTCATACTATTGGATAGTTTGAACCTTTCCCGTGTAAAACTTCCGCCAGATATTGGCACCAAAAATAATCTCCTAGTCTCGATTCACCACCAACTCAGACTCAGCCTAAAACAAATGATTGAAGGCAATGGCGAGTAGAAGAGCAACCACCGAGCCGACTGATGGCTTTGCATGAGACGCGAAATCTTCTTCGTCTTCCTGCTTCTTTTCGCCATGAGGGTCAAGCCTCGGCGACTCTTCATCAGGGGCATTTGGCCTCACAACCCAGGTACTGCTGCTGTTACCATGAAGTTCGCCGCTCGCAAGATCGACTGTGGCAGTGGAACCTAGGATTTTGCCGCTCTTGCTTACGCCAACGACTCGTGCGGATCTAGGAAGTGGTAACTCTTCAAGATGGATTTCCGTTTCAAAGCCAGATCGGGACGAGTTTGCGAGAAGTCTGGGGGAAGATGTGATGTTTCTCTCGTCCTCACCAGCATACTGCCATAGAGTTAGTCACTATCACAGGAGAAGGATATGCCTTAACGTACCACCTCCCAGTGATCAACCAGGTTATCACCATTCCAGGACACATAGATGGTAGTATTGGGCATCTCGTTTCCTGGAGGCGAGGCAGCAATGGAGGGACCCCATGGTGGTCGACCATACCATTCCATCTTCCACGCCCGATAAACAGACATATCAATTTCTGCATTTCCTTCGTATGCATGTGGTATCACTCCTCGCTGGATATCCATGACGACTGTTCCATTGGATGTATGTTCTGTAATCCCTGGGTTCGCACCCCAACCGACGAGGAAGTTGCCATTGTCCAAACCCTGGACGCTGCCTCCCGAACCCGAGGAGATTTTCTGGGGATGATAGAACTCATGCAAGAGCTTGACTGTCATCTTATCATAGTCGAGTTCCACAACCACGCCGCGAGAACAGTTTCTTCCGTTGCATGGCCCGTTTTCGGTGCCCTGGTTGTCAAAGAAGCTGATTTGACTCTCATTGCCCTGGACGAACTTTGCATCGTATTGACGTGCAAAATTGGTTGCGTTTCCACCACTGAGGTCTTTGAACTGGTTGCGCTTCCCTCCGAGAACCCATCGCGGGTTAAGACTGTTTGCCTGAAGAAGGATGATTGCCGACAGACTCCTTGATGAAACTAGGTAGTTGCCTTTCAAGGTCTGTACTTGGTGAGAAAATGTCCAACTGACATACAGAGAGAGGGGTCTCATACCTTGGATACGCTGTCTATGTGGAACCAATCGAAACCATCACCGCCCATGAAGGTCTTCTTGGGGCTGTATTTGACCGTCGTGTCAGTCAGATTGACGTGCGTGAACGACCTCCACACATTGGTGACCCTGTTGTTTTCAAGGACCACCTCTTGAAAGATGGAATCGCTCAACCAGCCGTCTATTTCCCCCCCTATAGGAGTCAAGTCGTATCTCACATCCTGAACCGCAGTCATCAAAGCGGTATCTTGGTTAGTGAATTCGAACTCGTGAATATTGCCCTGGGTAACTCCCAAATCCTGGATTGACACTTTCCATTTCTTCTGGTAGTTGGCATCGAAGGCATGGCAGCGACCACCCTCAATGAAAGTGAGGTACTTGCCACCGTTCCTCACCTGGGCTCGAGCATCAAATGTTTTGGCGTATGAGATGTCGGCATATACAAGGCTGAGATCTGTGCTGGAGAAGATAGCAGGCCCCGATTTGTCGCCATGCTCCAAAGTCAGGAAGAGGAATCCAGAAGTGTCGACAAGATTCGGGTCAAAGGTGCTGACTTGAAAAACAGGGGCCACGACATTCGAAGACTTGAACGTTTGAGAGGGAAATTGACCGAGAAAACCATTGTTGTATGCCTCCAAGTCGTTGACCGGAGCAGCGTCCGCCAGAGACAGAGTAGCTAACGAAGCAAGCACCGCCGTCTGCACCAAAAACGAAAGCATTTTAGGAGACAAAAAGAGCGTGTGTGTAGAGAAGAAGAGGTAGGTTAAGGACAAGTTGAGACCAACGAAGCGAACGAGAGAGTTCCAAGAAGACTCCAAAAGTGCTCCAAAGTGATTGTAGGGGAAGAGTTTTGATCGTTGATATTGTCGTTGTAGGACGAGAGTTTCAAATGCCTTCCACAAGAGAAGAGGAGGTGGGAAGGATATGAGATTTGTTGTTACTCCAAGGCAGTTGCACTGAACCGTTTCGCACCTTCCCTTGGTTGAAACGTGGAACTGTAACGTGAACATGAGAGGCAGGTGAAAGGCAAGAGGCTTCCACGACTTCCTATCTGCGACATCTAGATGAAAGGAAGGAACATTGCAGCACTATATCCCCAGAGCCAGTAACACTGGACTGTGAGCAAGCAGCATCACGTTAGTAGTTATATCTCAGGTGACAGTAGTATGTATGTATTAAGGTAGGTGGATCGAATTAATGTAGATTCATCATACTTTATACGCTCTGTTATATCTCCAATGCTCGGTCTATGAGACTTCTCATCATCCATAAGTATACACAAACAACAGTCCAAAAGCTATAAGTACTTGTTCTTCCCATATATATAGCTCCATAACACCATTACTGGGCTTTTGTTCTCCTTTCTTTCGCCTTGTCCATGGCCGAGGCTCATATCTCAAGGGCCAACGGCTCGCACCGATATCTACTGTATATGTTCAATCCAATCCCAACCCAAACTCCTCATTCCATGGTGTATCAGTTTGAACCTTTTCCGTTTCATATCTAGTCATTCGTAAAACAGCAGGGAATCATATCCTATATCTGCCCTCCCTCGACAACTTCTCGTTCGAGGATCTCGACCTGCCCAAATTCCCCAGTGCGTCGTCGCTCCATGACCCAGCGTGTAGCGCCACTGTCTTCCTCCTTGACGTATGATATACTATCAGCCGAACCCTTGTGTCGGTGACCCATGCCCGGACGCTTTGGGACTGAGCTAGGCTCTGCCATGCTGGTCCTGTTGGAGGTCTCCAGAGGGCTCACCATCGCTGATGCCGGCATGCTCTCTTCAGGGTCGGATATTGGTGAGATGGGGTTGTCGTAAGATTTTGATGCAGGCCTGCTAATATTAAGAGGTGCTGTCTGGTTCACGCCAGTTTCGAGTTTTGGCAGTGTTGGAACAGGAGGCGGAGACAATGTCAAGCCGGGAATGCCTCCCGTCAAAGTCGGGCTCCCTGACGCACTCACATTGTCCGAGTCATGGCTAACGGTGGACAGAACCGAGTTCTTTCGAGTGTGGAAATTCGTTGGGCTCATGATACTCTGACCCCATGGTGAGCTTGACATATCACCCCTTTCTGACCGAGGGGATCCATTTTGGCTTGACACGAGACTGGCTTGGGAGCCACCCCATGCTCTTGACCGAAGACGGAGTAGGGCAGATAGGGTCATTTCATCGCCACGGTCGCCCATAAGAGCAAGTTGAGCTAGACCAGGACTCTGGAGAGGCGTTCCGCTGAAGCCAGGCATGCCAAGGCTCATGAAGGAGTTCCTGTTGGAATACTCGGATCGTTCTGTAATGGGTGTCAAGTTCGGCTCTCTGGAGATCATGCGCCCACTTGTTGAGCGGTCTAGGCCACCTTTGGGGCCAAAGAAGCCACCGTTAGCATATTCATACCCCGGTCCCTGTTGTTGGCCAGCTGGGGTCGAGTAGAAGTTGAATTCCTGACCGTACCACCCATCACAGTCATTAGCAAGAGCATCTGCGTTGGCCTCGGCAATAATGGCATCGTCGTCAAGCTCGAAATCAGCCATGTCCTCATAAGAATCGGTGTAACCGGCATAATCGTCAAGGCTTTCATAGTCGTCCTGCCTGAAAGAATTATCGTGGTCTGATGTATCTGTCGAACGGCTTGGCTCGGACAGAATAGTGTCGTCGGGCGGCGGGGAAGTGCTCCGTTGAAACTTGCCGGATGCTGCCGCTTTGTAGGTTGCCGCAGCGAGAGCAGCCTGGTACGCCGCCATGCTATCACCGCCTGGAGGGGATGACTCTGGGGGCAAGGCTGAAGGACCAAGGGGCGATGGAGCCTTGGGACTGTCTTGGGGAGGCTCAGGTTCGACAGGCTGCTTTTCTTCAACACTGAGTGATGTATGGGCTGTCGTCTTGGAAATCTCCGAACCTGCAGAGAATGGCGCTGTCATATCTGATGTTCGATTGGGTTCATCTTGATTCGCAGACCGTCGTAACGACTGTGCATGCGCAAAGGCGCCTGCTATCGGACGACCAAATTGATCGGTATCATTGTTATCGAATATCGACTCATCAAAGGGGGTATCGTCCCATTCTGGAGGAGCAGCAAGATCCTCAGCAAATTCGTTCCTTTCGAATTCCAGCATCCCATCATCGTAATAGAGCTCGTCATCGTTAATTTGGAGTCCTGTGTTAATTGGTGGCAGGTCCTGGTTTTTCTGGAATGCAGCCTCATTCTCCAGGCTGGGCACCCTCGGAACGTCCAGTCCTTGAATCCCCAGTCCGCCCGCCTGCATGTCTTGATTCAACTGTTGGTCGAGGGGAAGGCTGGGAGACAAATCTCCAAGCATATTTGGGGTGTATTGACTCATGGCAAATCCGATTCGATTACCTTCGACATCCCTCGGCGTCGGCACCAAGCCTGCGCTGCGTGGGCTGGTTAACGACGATGTAGGGCCCGACCGCTGAAAGACGAAACCAGAAAAGTTCTCTTGGTCATTATCTGGATCGAGCTCGTCGTCTAGGTCGTGATTTGTATTTCCACCTAGCGTATTATTCAAGTTGTCACCGAGATGGTCACCTGAGGAATTGTTCAGCATGTTGTTGATGTCGTTGTTGCCGGGATAATCGTCTATGTTGTTATCCAATCCGTTGTTGAAGCCGTCGCCCATGTCATCATAGTCATCGCCAACCATAGGAATGTCCTCTTCGAAGCCATCGTCATCCATCATCGCATCGTAATCGAATCCATCGTCATCAAAATCATCAAAGCGCGAGTCTCGAGGTACAGGCGATTCGGCTGTCTTCTTCTCAAGCTCCCGCTGTCGATGCCTGTCCTCTAGAAGCTTCTCCTGTTTCGCAGCACCAATCATGTCAAAACTGAACCTAGACGATGTGCTCTTCATGTGTCGAGGAACCGCCGAAGGTATATCCTTGCCCGATAACCCAGACAGTGAGGGGCCTCTGGATCTACCAGCCTGGAGTGAAGCCGACGACCTCTCATGAATGTAAGCATCCTCATCGATCAACCGTGATGCTCGGGGTGACTTTGGTTGAACTGAGATCGGGGCACTATCTTTAGGAGGTACTGGGGGCGCATCCGCCAGGGCGAGGGCAGCCATGTCCACTACAGGAACATGGGGCGCGGTAGAGGCTGTACTGGGTGTCATTCTGAGAGCCCTGGAATCTTGAGAGTAAATAGACCCGGAAGCATCACTAGGTTCCCGCTGCGTCTGAGCTGTTGTCGCAAGAGGAGTCTCCTCAGCGGTAGCTGAGTTCAACAACCTGTCTTGAGTGGGAAGAGGAGCGGAATTGGGAACTGGTGAGGTAAAAGAAGGCTGCGCGGTGTCCCTATTTGGGGTGTTTTTCTTGGGTCGCGGCGCACTGAAATCATGGACCCGAGTTCCCATGATGCGAGGATCATATATCGGATCATCGTGCTTAGCCAAGGGTAATGGGCGCAAGTCAGGAGCATGCTGGCTGTTCTTGCGCCTCATCAATAATGTCGACATTGGTTTCTTGAGAAAAGGTAGCCCTTTCTTGGGCTTGGGGTTTTCGGAGTTGCTTGTTGTCTGTGTAAGCGAGGGTAATTCTGTAACCAGTCGGGTGCCTGCAGGACGGCGGCCGGTAGGCGCAGCGGCTGAGTGCTGAAGATCCGTGGGTGTACTGAAGGAGGATGTAGCTTTTGTATTCCTTAATACTTGTGGTGATGGTCGCAAAGGAGCATTATTTGAAGTTAATGCTGGCTGAGATGCTGAATGTTGTCCAAGTAGTCTTCCGTTGTCTAAACCCTCAAGAGCCTGAGCTTCCATATCACGCTGGTACTTTCTTAAAGCAACACCACCTATGAAACTTGAAGATTTGCCAGATGATGTCTTTAAGTTTAATTGTGGTCGAGAATCTGACGGACTGGTAACAGCATTTTGGCGACTATCCCGCGACTTCCCAAGGTCTTCTGTTGTGACGCGGGTTATTGGTGGTAGAGTAGGAGGCAGGGTTGAAGGGCTCGACGACGTCGGCTGCAACTCTGGAGAGAGAGCATCGGGAGAGAAAGGCGCAGGGAGGCCTGAAGTAATTGTAGGTGAAGTAGGATTTTGATCGGGAGAGGGCGAGGTAGGATTCGAGGGCCCTCGCCTGTGGAACCGTAGATGGGACAGCATACCGAAGAACCGGCCGGGCTACTGCGTCAAGGCCGAGGGGAGTGAATCAAAATGTCGACGGCGGCTGGTGTGTGGGGGAGGGGAGCGCGGGAGCGCTCAAGATTGCGTCAGGTCACCGATAGTGAGAAAAAAAGGGCAGCGCACCCGCGGGGGCAGCATCCGATGGTGTAGTGTAGGGCGAAGCAACAGGCGAAGGAGGCTATCGAGACGCGCTCATGACATGACTCAAGGGGTCGCAGTCGCAAGAGACTTCGCAAACATGGTGGCCGATAGGCTGCGCGGCGTGCGAGGAGGGGACGAGAAGTGAAGCCGGTTATCGATCGATAGTGGGCAGCAAGGGAGCGTAGGCTCGTTTCTAAATGCGCAATGCAGTAATAGCCGAAGTATGTTTTTTTTTCTCGCGAAGGACGAGGCTGGGGCTGATGCTGATGCTGAGGCTTGGAAGAGTTCGGCCGTATCGTCGATGTAGATTGCCGCGATGAAGAGGAGGAGGAGATTGATGGGATGTTGTGTTTGTTATTGGGAGGAGGCTGAGGGTACCAAGTGACAACAACCTAACTGCTACTAATAAATCGACCCGACCCGACCAATTTACGGTTTGAAGGGACCCGATCCAAAAGCCTGGCGATGGCAAGGATGAGTTGCACGTGCATAAGCCACTTGAATGTGACTCTGACACGGTTTCTGGAGTCCAATCAGAGAGGAACAAAAGCAATCTCGATTCAGCAGCAGATCTGTATCATCTGGTTTGATAGTATCAATTCAAGGGAAGTTCTGGTAAGGCCCAAAGAGTTAGGCCTAATAAATTACTGTAACTCTGACACGTAGGATTTTGGCGGTGTTGTCGTTGATAATGGGACCCAGTTGTTCTGTGACAGCAAAGTAAACCAGGCTTGCGCCAAGTCTATAAAAAGAAATACCATCCCTTCCAATTAACAGCAGCAATAAGGCCACAATTTGCGTAAACAATGCGCTTTTTTGCTCATGATCATTTGTCATTTCTGGGGCAAACTCGTATTAAAAGAGAACATCCCTTGTTTTGTGCAAAGGGAAACATTGATAGAATCCACCTACACGAATTCACCCTTCAGAACTCCACGTATAAGTGCTGATGGAGATGTCTCTAACTGGGCGTTGGGTCTGTACAATGGGTCTCGACTTGGTAAGGGGTGATCATTGTTGCTGCTCTTATACAAATCTCAGACATGTTATTGCTTCAAGACATGACTTGTATTCGCTTATGTCTCTTGGCTCTACTATTTCTGTCATGGCAATCTCGGAGCATGATTCACTTCAGTTAGAGTCGGAAGAGACCTGCCCAGGACAGCTTATATCTTCAACATGGGCTATGTTTGGCTTTTATACGATAATTCTGATGCGTGTGTAAGCTCAACTTATAAAGAGGAAGACGTAGGTGGCAGTTAATCGCCCCGATAAGGTTGCTTCCCATGAGCCTAACCACACAAACTTTACAACAGTCGGATTGAGTATTATCATCTAACCTATGGGGATAGTTAACTGTATTGACCATGATATTAAGCTTATCTGTAATGGCTCAGACTATATCGAGATTTTGTAAGTGGCCAAAAAGCCGATATCGTTCCTTGAAACGGTCGTGGGACTGGGTAACAAGGTAAGTACTTGACAGCAAGATGAAGTTATACAACTATCAATAAGCAGCCACATCTAAGTATTCTCCTCAGTTCTCAACGTCATCGATTAATAACAACATTTTTATTCCCGTTTAATGTAGCAATCTTTGAAAATCATAAGTGGTAATGGGTTAAAAGCTTAATCGTGGCTGGGCATTCAACAGAGTACCTCCACATTCTCTGAGAGGCGTCATCTCAGAGAACGATAATTCTTTTGACGACGCAATCATCTTACATAATTAGAAAAAGCAAACAAAAGCGGCAGCCACAGTTTCAAAAGTCTTCAAGACTTCAACTGCTGACGTTGGCTCCTCAGCCACGAGGCTTGATGGTCTAAGTCTTAACTACGGAGTTGCCGAGCTGAAAGTTTCATGGACGATCTCGCGAGCGCGAACTGTTGACGATGGCCGAAACTATCATGTCTTGATATAGAAAAAGAAGATAAAAATAAATATAGGGAATGCTGTTCAAGAACCGTTTATTCTAGACCTTCGGGGATTTGTTAGCTTGGCAGAAGCTTGCTTGCATGGTAGATCAGTCTGTGGTACATGCATTTGCTGAAGATGTCTTTGTTTTAGGTTTGAGCAACACCACAAAGAATTGTCATAGATTGTGGGATCCCAGGACAATAGAGCAAGGTAAAAGACTGGGCCTCTTTGTTACTCCCAAGGCTGCAGGATTCCTCGGCAGACCTCATCATGAGTTGATTTTGTTGATTTGCATATGCAGGAGGTGGAGGCTCGGCGCTTATTAACTAAATTGCACTTGGTATAACCGAGCGCGCTGAACGTGGGGATATGATTGATGACGTACGTACTTGGGAAGCAGTGAATCTATTGAGATGAGGATCGTTTATAGTCGACAAAAGTTGTTGGGAGCTTACACTTGTGCAACATGGTATCCGGGTGTATCGTTACCTTTAGCATCAAGTTTGTCAACAAACATGGGATCAACAATGATCAACGGCTATTGGATTTCCCCACAACTCAATCAATCAGTCAGTCACTGCAGTAGCAGCATCTCATCCATAATCGGAGCCGAGTGCTTGGCCTGTGCCCCCTGTGGCTTCTGATTCTGGGCAACGAACCGCTAAGGTAACTAAACCACGGGCGGGCAAACTCCACTGCTGACGACGCATTTCTTGGGTGCAATTTAATTTAAGGGCTGTTGCTAGCTAGCAGTCGAGGCCTCAGCAGCAATCCAATGGAAAGAATAACGGGTGACGAGGCCGGAAGACGGCACCGGGATGTGGGTACAAGGCTCCGGCTGTGGCTGCGGCTGTAACTGTATGTACCCTATTTGTGACGTGTGATTGTGATGCCGTCTCATCCATGAATGAATCTCATCAGGAGAAGACGGGAGAAAAAAGATGTAACGGGACTTGCGGGTTTCTTTTTTCTTGGCCTCTTGGAATTCCCACAATGACAAGGATTCTTCCAATCTCTGCCTTGCTTGGCTGCTGTCCCTAAATCGCTTAGGCTCACCACATACCGCGATTCATACATACAGCGGGAGCCTCTTGGCCGTGCAACAGGATAGTAACGATTCTTGGCGAGGACAGTTGCACGTTCGGAGTTTAGGGGAAACGTTCATTAGACTTCCATGTCGTTATGCCCGAGACAGATAGATCCATGGATCCCTGATAAACTGCTGTCCCCGCTGAATCAACATCTATTACAATACATAGCATCATCCATTCTAGGATGCTCCTGTCGTTGACCTTCAACCTTCAACTCTCGCCTCATAGCCTCTTCTTCCTCGCTCATTAACCTACCTATCATACAGCCTACCTCGATTTAAATTCTCTTCTCCTCGGAAGCTGTTCTTGGTCATTCATCTTTTCTGTTTTCGAAACGCCTCGCTCAAACTTAACCCACTGCTTCCCACTGGCAACATTCCTCTCAACGCGCACACTTAATCACTTCAACACCGACTTTTACCAATTGGCGCCTCCCACCGGCTCATCGGCACAACAGTCGCATTTTCAAATTCTAGACTTGACCTATTTTTACCTCCCTCGAATCTATCAACCACACCAAACCCAAATACATATACATTTTGTCCATGGCCCACCTCAAGTCTTTACTACTTGGGTGTGCCTTTCTCTAGCTTCTCTCAAAACCACAGCCAAAACATCATGTTCCAAGCACGATGGAAATCACCCGCAGAGCTCGATCATCAACTCCCAAGTTATAGTGATAGCCAGGATTCTGTCTTGACAAGACTCGGTAGAAAAAACGTCTTTGTCTTTTGCTCTACTCGGGTGTGGCGCGGTGCACCCAAGCTCATACTCCAAGTCGCCGCCATCTTTTTCACCAGCTTTCTTATTTTTGGTATTCTACCAGATCGGCTATCAGGTGGACAGCTCGAAAATAGCTACTCTGGGCTGTTTTCTTGGAGAAAACATGAGCCTGAACCTGAACGAGATCTGAGAATTGTTGTGTTTGGCTCCCCTGATGTGGTCGGCAATGTTCAAGACCCCAGGCGCAAAACATGGACAGAAGAATTATGTGAAGAGGTAAGTTGACATGATCCTATTTGGTCTATATGGTCCATTAACACATCTCTAGCTCAAATGCACATCCTACCTTTCATTTGTACCAGATGGTCATCCGAACAGGGGTCTCATCAGCAACGACCTCTATGACCAAGGAGTCAAAGATCTCCTAAACATTACCAAACACACAAACGTAAAGAAGAAGCCAGCTTTGGACTACAGCTACATCGCTAAACAATACCCAACTCCATCCAAGGTCCCTGATCTAGCTAGCCAAGTCAAAAGCTTCCTCGCGATGCCACCTCCCGACCAACCTCCGCGCGAAACGCTCTGGATCTTTAGCTTCGGCACATGGGAAATCTGGAACATGGCCGCAATGCCAAGAACCAAATCGGAGGATGTTATCAGCGACATGGCGAGGGTTATCCTCGACCAGGCTGAATTGCTTTACGAAAGATCGTTGGATCCAACATCTGTCGCCTTCTCCGACTTTTGGACAAATGCGACCGAGTCTCAGATTAGAGAGCTGACAGCACCCGGCGCTTTGGATAAAGTCGACAAGCGCAAGTTTGAGAGCTTCCGCATCTTGGCACCTATGATATTCGACATATCTATGACACCTGCATGGCAAGGTCGCCAGGCACCACCTACACCCAACAGCATGGCTGAGCATACTCGAAATGCTGCAGAACTTACCAAACACTGGAACCAAGAGGTGGATTTCGTGGTGGCTGAGTGGAACGAAAGAGCAACGAAGAAACCCCAGAAACCTGCTTCCAAGGAGGATGAAGAAATGGGGGACAAGAGTAAAAGAACCGAGAGTGTTGAGCCGGTTGAGCGCAGCGAAGACACGAAGGACTCGGCGCAAACAGCATACGAGAACGAACGTGTCATCCAAGCTCCATACCCCATGCGTAACGGGCTGGTGGTAAACATTGGAAATGCAGTTCTCGACGCCATGACAGAGGGTGAGATGCAGCATGCAGAAGTGACAGACTTGAAAGGACGAGGCACAATGGACAAGAACGCCACCATGTGCTTTGCCGATGTCTGGACACCATGTTTCAAAGCGGACATGTCTGACCTCACGGTTGATAAGTACCAGCTCACGGCGGGATGCGAAGTCGAGAACGATCATCTGTTCTATGACTCATTTTTAATCAACCAGAGGGCAACGAAAGGCGTGGTAGAGGCTGTCATCGAAGAGATCAAGGACGAGCTGTTTAATGCGAAGAAGAAGAAGCAGGGTTGGTTATACGGTGGATGGTAGTTCAGGCGCATAGCGTGTATGATCAGTTGGTTTCCAGTTTGCATTCGGCATTGGTATTGGTTGATACCCGGAAATGGATACATGAGTTAATGGCATGGACGGATGGCGTTTAGGAGTAGATAGATATCGCTTTAGTCGATCAAGATGAGTGGTGATGACCACCTTTGTATGAACATGGTATTAAGTCCTAATACGAATTTGAAACTCCATGAAGCCTATCTCGTTTATACACAAGTCTGTTGGAGCACGTACGGGCCGAACCGGAGGGAAACAAACGAATGAATGCCAAGACCCTACTCTGACGAACAAAATTAAAGTACACGGGTAAATCAAAAGCTAAACGTTATCTTGCATAATGTTAAGTCTGTTTCTTGAGACTGTAACTTAGATTGAGGCCGCCCATTTCATTCAACGAGTAAAGTTGAGAGAGTGACGTAACAGGAGCTATAATCCCTGTACTTGAGATCGATCAATAATGACAAGGATATTTAGTACTTTATCTGCTCGCCTGTTGGAATCAGCATATGAGAGGTCAGCATGCCAACATTTAATCCTCCTTAACTCCTGTTATAATAAATAGATGCCTCGTTTAGATCAATGCAAGCCACCCCAAACGGCCAATCTTGACTCTCAACGGGCAGTTCTTCTAGGAATAGCGCCCACGCGGGCCATGATCCACCCCCACACGCTTAAAAGATCGGCGTCGCTAGCATCACGCAGCGACGTCACAGGTTCAAGACCTAGACAAAGAACGTCGCAGCTTAAACTTGACCCTGACTTGACTCCATGAGGTCACGAATAGATAAGCAGGACTTGAGAGGAGAGTAGGTATTAACTAGACACATGCGCCTTCTCCAAGTGATTGACCCTCTGTATCTACAAAACTCCTCCTCCCCAATAAATAAACCCAAGACATTGTCTCGCTGCCTATTTTACATTTTTCGTACTTTCACGCCCTGAAACCTGACCTAGACACCCACGCGACCTTGCGGCTCCTGATACAGCCTCACTCACTCTTCTGTTCCTAAGACTCATCCAGCACGAGACCTCGTTTGCCTCCTCCCATCGTATATCATCTTCGTTGTCGCATTTTCAAGATGGAGGACAACAACAAACTAGACTTTGATCCCCGCGCTGTCGCAGACGATATGCAACTGCGAACTCGAAAGACCCGAAACTTCGACAAGATCGAGCACGATCTGCCCGATCCCAGATCCACCGCTTTCCGAAAGACACAGGCCGCTGCCCTCTCTGGACCCGTCAACATCTCAGCCTGGCTTTCTCGTATATCGCAATGGAACCCCTTTGGCAAGGCCGTCAACGCTGGTGATATCGTCTGGTTGATGGATAACACGGCGTATCGCAACTCAGAGACTGATCAGTGGGAGGCAGAGTTTGTGGCTGCTGTGTTTGAGAACGAGCCCAAGTGTCGTGTGGCGGATATAGTATCTGGGATTGCTTCTACGCTGGGTTTGGCGGATGATGCAGCTGAGCGGGATGTTATTGAGAAGAGGATCATTCCTTTTCTCTGGGATATTCAGGCGGCGAGGGTTTTATGGATTGAGCACAGGAAGAAGCAAATCAAGTTGGGGCCTACCAGTTTCAATGGCATTACAACGAGTATTGAGCCTGTTCATCACGACCATAAGGGGTCGGTGGTTGATGCGACGGCGTTGGTGCCTCAGGGGACGCAGGGTATTCACGACATGCAGACGTACTATGCTGGACCTGAGGGATGGGCTATTATATCAGGTATGGTCTCCCAAGACTTGAACTGCATACAGGCTAACAATAACCAGATGTCGACGACACAATCAAGGTCACCTTGACCAGCGACCCCCTTGGAATTCTCAAGTCAACGTTTATCGACGATCCAACTCCAATTCCTGGCATGCCCGAGCTTTACTCGGAACTACAGAATATTCTCCCCCGTGACACTCCCTGGTTCTATCTATCAGCGTCGCCATACAACTTGTACCCTCTACTACGAGAATTCCGTGACCGCTACTACCCACAAGGCACACTCATTCTTCGCGACTCAAGCTGGCGCACAGTAGCAGGCTTGTTATCCGCACTCACGATGGGAACCGAGGAGTACAAAGCAGATCGCATGAGAAAGATTCACTCGTGGTTGCCAAAGAAAAAGCTGATTCTCATCGGAGACTCGACGCAATCCGATCCCGAGGCATATGGCGAGATGTAAGTAACCCCTGTTGAGCCTGTACCATTGACTGACTCTTTCAGATACCGAGCATTCCCGGGTTGGGTAAAGATGATCCTCATCCGCAAGGCCACCGACGTCGCTGCTATCGGAATCGAAGATAAGAACCAACTCGAGCGATTCGAAAGGGCGTTTAAGTATGTGCCAGTCGATTCTTGGCATGTGTTTGAGGATCCGAGCGAGTGTAGAGACATTGTGCGGGATGTTGTTCACAGGAGGAAGTAACAGAGTTGTTGAATTACTGTATACGATGGGTTTTGGGCTATGATAGACGGCGCAACTTGGTTTATTGTTTACTTATAGTATGGTTATGTCATGACTGATGAGGCGAGTACACGTTTGGGTCATGGGTTATACATTAGTATCAAAGATTGTTTCCATTCTGCCAAAAACAACACCTCGAGAAGCCCAAGATAACGATCGTTATCAGAATCAGTGTAACCTCTTGAACGAGGGGCCTTCGTTTTTGGGTACTTTGGCCGTATGGTTACGTTTAATTTAAAAATATGTCTGAGGAATCGTCCCTGCACGAGCAGTATTTGTCAAAGGCCCTGACCAACTTTGATAAGCGGGCGATGTGGTCCTGGAAGTCTACCACGGAAACATCGCAGGGGAAAGTAAGGGCGTTTGTTCCGTAGAGGATTGGAATGCCTTCGATGTATGCAGACTGGCATGTCTTGAGGAGGTTTGTAGATAGACCACAGTCCTCATGGTTGCACTCCGAGTGATGATCAGAAACGACATCAGGTTCTTTCTGACACACATAGTGAATCCAGGTTGCATAATGCATATATCCGTTGGTATGACTACCTCTGGAATCAATGATATGGACGGTTCGAGATCCAAAAAGTTCCTTGTATATCATGAGTCGAATCTCAGGAGGGAGTCGAAATAGTCGAGATTGGCTTTGGTCCGCAGGGGGAGACGTGAAGTTGGTCTCGCGTTCGAATTCTTTTATGGCCGCGAGTTGTTGATCGGAGACATTTCCAGACGATGACATGGTTGAGGAGGGTATTGTTGAAGAGGAGAGTATGTTTATGAGATAGAGACAGACAAGATGAATTTTCTCAAGACTGATCAAGGTGACGATTATTTTATAAAATTCTGGGATAACAACGCGACATATATACTTCTGGCAGCTTTGGTATAAACAACTTGAAAGGAACTTTATTTTCCTTTTGGGAGTCATGCACCAAATCAACATCGTGAAAAGCTACACCTATGTAGATGGCCATAAAATAGACCGTGAGGTTAAGCTCCATTTACGACCCCAACATGTTGATGAGCTGCTATACATAAGGTTCATTTACATCCCCATTTATTTCCATCTGACTCATAATCGTAATCATCACTTGATCGTCGCCGCTGTCGTTATCGCCATCCTCATCCTCCCCAGAGAAAAGACTATAATTCAAAGAGACCACAATATTCAGACATAGGCTTTCATTGCCCATCGATATCACTACTGGCGTCAGCGTCCGATGAGGAATCGTCATCCTCGGAGTCAGATGAAAGCTCACGACGAGCTTGAGGCTTGCGTAAATAAGTCGTATCAATCTCCAACTTTCCGTCCATCTCTGGCGACCATATCTTCTGCACAGCTTCCCAGAGTCCCCAACTCATGAGCTCCAACTTGCATGTAACCTGTCCCTTGCTAAACAGCGTGTCAAGAGCAACTTTGACAGTTGCACATGCGAATCTGTTGTCCTGGTCTCTCTTCTGATCCCAGTCCTCCCAGTCAAAGGCCAGAGACACACTCATATGCACTGTGATGTTCTGCTTCATTTTAGACAGTGCTATGCATACCGTTGTAAACCTCATAGGATGCGGTTCGCCGCCCCATTCTAATTCACTGCCGTAGCTAACGAGCTCGTCGAAACGGATATACACAGGGATGTGAAGTACAGAAAGGAAGTCTTTCATATCGGGGGCAATGCCGAATTGTTGAAACCTCATGTAGTCCACACTATTGTCAAACATGAAAGTGTTTGTCTGGTAAAGAATTTTAATGCCTCGCTCAAAGCTAGAATCAAATCAACGGTGAATATGAGCCTGTGGTCTAGGGATCCCTTACGCTCGTTTGCAAGTGAAAATGAAAGCTGATGATAGATGCGTCTTGATATCTTCGTCGTGGTCATGTAAATAGTTGGTATGATCTAGAATACAAATAAAATGTATCCATCCGAGATTAGCTGGGCGATATCTCGCCCAAAGTTGGCTCACAGGGCGCTCAATGTGAATGACAAGTCGACCAAAAACCCTCACCAAGATCATATGAAGAATTTCTGGAGGGAATTTTGCGAATAACGGGGATTGGGACTGTAGCATCCCATCAGTGAACCTGACAGCCATTGTAGGAGAAAATGAAGTGCAGTGGGAGGATGAGAAAAGAGCAAAAGTTTGATAGGTAGGATGCCAACATTGACGGATATTAATAGGCGCAAGGCACTGACTGATTGATGTCACACAGGTCACTAAAGCAGGTATGCATATGCATGTTGGTTATGTATGTGCCAGGATTGACATCCCAGTCTACCTATCGCAGGCCCATGACTCCATACTAACTATGTAGCAGTCCATAGTTATCAAATATGAAATTCTACATTTTGGCTCGACTGGAAGCGCCATCTCACTTTGTGCGTAAGTAATCTATTTCGGCTCCAAAATTTATATACCTGAAGATTCAGCATCTCGAAAGAAGACCGGACAAGAGAGGATTCACGCTTTCTTACAGGTGCAAACAAGACCAGTTGAGATACAAAATCACTTGTGACTGAGCTTGTTGGCTATGCGGCAATTCAGTGTGATGTGTGCAACATAGGTACCTATACAATGTACGCTCCCTTTAGACGGGCTCTACAAATACGCAATCATGGTTGTCGAATAGCCCATATACAGTCAGACTAACACGGCAATAAACTCTATCTATCCCCGTAGCAATCTTGTATAGATCATGATTGGCTGTTTTAGACAGACGGGAATGTTGTCCAATCGATTATGATTTCTCGTATCAAGTCCAACGTCTAAACCGACGACCCGTCGGTTTCCTTTCAAGCCAATACCTATAACTTCTGCTTGCTCCCATCAATGGCGACCAACATCCATTTCGAACTTACTAGTTAGCTACCATGGCTGAGCACAATCAAACTGCCACTTCTGCCATCACAGGCGGATGTCTCTGTGCAGCTATTAGCTACACAGTCCACTTTAACGACGAGTTCCCGTGGCCACCAATTGTGAGCTATGCTTGACTTGTCACCGATTACATTCAACTCACTAACTTTCAAACAGTCTTCAGCGTGCCAGTGTATGTCAATTTGGTAACTGGTCTTCAAATCATTAACAAACGGCTAAAAACAGGCACCATGTGTCGCAAATGGGCATCTTCCCTTATCGCCCAGTTCCTCGTCATCTCTCCCAAAGAGCTCATCCCGGCCCTGAACACATTTCCCTCCTTCAAAGAGTACATGTCCTCCCCCGGTCGATTCCGCGGTTTTTGTGGTGACTGTGGTACTTCCATTGCGTGGCGCTCTGCTGACTACATCCCCATCTTTGATCTGTACTTGGGGACGTTGGATGAGAAATACCTTGTTGGGGACAGTGTCGTGGCTAAAGCGCTTGCGACTCCCAACGGAACGCAGTACTGGTTGCAGAACACCATTCATGGCGTTACGGACAATCTCAAAGGCGGGCAAGAGTATCGTGAAGAAGGCCCTGATGGAGTGCGTGATTTAGATGTCGACACAAGCTAAGACAGAGTTGAAATGTAAGGATAGAATCTTCTTATGGCTATCAACGAGCCCCTGAATCGTCGTAGATGGATGTTCCATGACAAAAAAAAGCACCTACACTTGTCAGCAACTTTCTGTAGTGGTAAAGAATATGCAACATGCCGTTTTAAAAGTCCCATGACCACGGGAACTCATAGATGCCATGATTCTCGTCATCTGACGATGGACCTCCCATATCTCCTTCCTCAAAGATGTCATAGTATTCATGGTACTTGAAATTAAACTCCTGCCTCCACCTATTCGGGTGGTTTGCCTTGTCTTTGTCGACAACTGCTTTCATTTCTTGTGGTAGAATGAATGTAAATTGCCTAAATTTGTGAAATTTCAGATCAAGCAAGATCTTTGTGATCCTTCCGAGTACCTTTTCCAGGTGGTCACGATTCTGTGATTCAACGTCGCTAAATCTCACCTGCAGGGTAGCCCGGGGCAAATGGCGCGGTATATGGGTAATCAGAAAGGGAAGATCATGAATGGACAGGCACAAGTCGAGGGATCGGACTTTGTATGTGTGGTAGCCCGTCCAAAGACCGAACATACAAAGCTCAGTTCCGGTGTTAAAGATGAGCTTATTCGTGGCATAGAGCACGGATATGCCGCTCTGGTAGCTGCCATATGTCAGTTTGTGATCAACAGTTCGATGTTGGATGAATATACTCACGCCCATTTACAGGTAAAAAGAATACCGGTTGACAGGAAGCACCACTTGTGGTGGCTTTCATGGTGCTCATGTGGAAGCGCGTCGGGCTCCTTTCTACAAACGCAGTGGAACAATCCAGGACCAAGTCGTTTGGGATGCCCATCTCGTCCGAAGTCGCCTTGATGAAATCTGATGTGCACATTAGACCCCCCAAACAGCTCAATAAAGATTTGGCGTCTGATCTCCGGGAGCAACTTGGTGAAAAATAGTGACCCTCTTTGGTCGTCGCCTCTCTCGAACCTGGTCCCCATCTTGGGCAGTTCGTGAGGGCGCAGAGTTCGATTATGTGAGGAGGAAAGATGATGCAGAATGAATGAGGGTGAAGAAGAAAAAGAAGAGAAGAGGAACTAAAGGTGAGAAGTTGTGAGGGAGTTTTGGCACCACCGCCCGTGTGCAGTGATTCACTGTCAGTGTATGCCAGTGCTCCTATGAATTTGCCTGTATTTTCCTAGTCACTCAACCAGTCTTCAAGATGCATCCACGCTCTCAGGCATGCTCAACTCGACTGCATCGCTACCCAGTGTCTTGAATACACATTTCCACAGCGGTAAATTATCCCCTCGTCACGAGATGGATCTCCATCTCTACCTATGGTATACAGAGAAGGGACACTATGATCAGTCTAATAGAACTCAACAATAAAACACTCATATTAGACTCTTCCAATATTGAGTATTGGCCCTTTGCATTCTAGAATAACTGTGATTCCTCTAGGATATATTTTTCGAGAGCGGCCTTCATCTTCTCGGGCTTAACAGTAAGGGTGGATAGAACATGTATATTACCGAGTATAGTTGGAAGGGTTATTGAAAGTCAATTGACGAAATCAAGAGAGATAATCGTTTGTGATATGTTGTTCAACAAGTTCTGAGGTTGAGCCAAAAGTGTTAAAGGACAAGGGTCCTATCACAGCTGGGATTTCAGTGGCACGGACAGGCCCTATTTTGTGGACGACTACAGGGATTGGCCAGTTTCCCCAGATGAGGCTTGATTGGACGATTCGCGTTATCTTATCAGCTTGGAGGGGTCACGTAGTGGCACACAGATATTTCATATTTCTGTGAATTTGTCTATTTTGACGAGAGCTCCAGGCAGAATCAAGAGAGCAGAGCATAAGGTTTCGTTTTTATAGCCAATAATGACTTCATCTTGCTGTGAATCAGAGTACAAGATCAACGTTTCACTCAATGGTTATCTCTTCCTACCTACCTTGTATCAAAGAGGGCCAATAAGAGTCCAAAGTAGACAAACCCGACATCCTCTCATACAAAATAAAAAGATGAAAGGTCGAGGTTCGACCTCAAATGTTCCAACATCCAAGAAGACGTCCTCCTTCGATTTCACGTGCAGGCGGCATTACCCCAAGAGGACAAGAGGATGCGCGAGCGGGAACTGATGCGAGGTACTAAATAAGCTAACCCTGGAAATATCCAATGAGAGCTCTTGGAGTGACATGATGCGGACAGGTCGAGTCCCCGATGCCGGATCTCAGTGTAAGCGCTTCAGGCCTCAAGTACTACGGAACTTATTAAAGTTGAAACGATGTGAGGATTGAGGGATTGGCAATAGATGATCATCTTGCATTTGGAAGGATTACGCGATGTTTTCTACATTAACTACCTACTAATGTAGCAGATGGAATGGGGACCTTGTGGCTGTTGGAAATTGGAAGCATTAAGATACTATTCTCAATTCCTCCAACACTACAGAATACGGATGAGGCACCTAATTAAACATTCACAATCACTTCGAAATGATAAGACATTCCATAACCTACATAAATAAGAACACTTTTCTCCTCCATCAATCTCAATCGGACTCTCTTACCAATTCCACCACTTTTAGCCATGTTTCCCCAGCCGCAGAAACGAGCCCAGGATACGATTCAGTGGAGGTTAGGTTAGTGGTGGAATCGGTACGTATCTTTTTTTGCTCATAACCACATGTAATCTGAATCTGTCATAGCCAGTTCTCGACACGGGATTGGTCAAAACACCATCTTGAAATCAGAGATATCAACCTTTTGATTTTCAACGACATGACAACAACCATTTCTTTTTGTAAGAGATCGCTAGGGAACTGATGCCACGTCTTGCGATTTAATAAATGTCATGTAATTAGTTTAATTGTGAGTCACATTTTACCGTCATTGTTTAAAAATTCCGACCATTATGCGAGTCCTATCGGAGGATTATAAACTCTATCAGCTTGAAAACTCCGAATCCCATTATCAATCATGATTGCTTCACAATTCACCCGCTGTTCGGCATTTTCCCCCTCCCCCGTATCGACCCCCCAGTCTGCGACGCTGGGCTTTTCGCGCTTGTATGTCGGCGTCTTAGGCTCTACATTAGCCTGTCTCAACCATGTGCGTCTTACTCCTCTCCGCTCCGCCTAGAGCGGCAGCTAAGCGTTCGGATTCCTGACAGGGGGTTCTTGCTCTAATTACGTAGGTAGGGTCCAGCAATGACATGGACGTGGCCTCAGCTTTTTTTCTTGAGGCCTTTGTTTGGTTTGGTGAGATCGCGTCAACGACCAGCCTCGGATGGCACGGACACGTCTGTAAAGGCCGATATATCCAGGATCATGATGGCAAATTTGGGAGAAGAGACGAGGCGAGTTGAGGATCCTACAGCCTCATCTTGAGAAACGATCATCACTTATAGACGCGACAATCTGTAACAGCGCAGGACATAGAGTCGCCTCTAGTCTATCCACCCACCTCATCAACCAACCACACAATCTCAAGTCTCCCCCAGACGCCCCCAGATGAAAGTGCCTCCCAAAAAGGCAATGTCTGTTCCCCCGCGCCAAACGAATCTTTAGGTTTATGCTGTTGTTATCAATCCCGGAGGAACGGCGAAGGGGGTGTAAGGGGGGAAAGCTTCTCCAACCAAATGCCATGAGATTCGGGTCGGCAAATAGAATAGCATCAATATGTGTGTATCGGGATGTGTGCATCGGGATGTGAAAGAGGGTGACCATCTTCGGAGTTTTGGGTAGCAGTGAATGCTGAATAGCATCAAGTTGGCGTCAGCTACTGCAACTTTCGGTTCGGTTGAGCAAGCTGACAGATTGTTTTGGATGCATAGAATCATCATTTCGGTGATATTTGTCTTGGCTTTATTTACTTATTGTTCACCTTAAGGTGAGTATACCATAGCCCTGAAAAGCGGTTGCTGAAGGCCGTTGTTCAAGGGCATAGACCACGCCATTCCGCCCAGCTCCGGCGTTGACCCCCAGGCAAGAATAATGCAATGCAGGACGGTATATCCGCCGTCGGCATCAAGGACCGACTCGTCTCGCGACTCATGCAAGATGGGTTGTGGAGGGGGCTGATCATGGCCTCCAACATCCAACTTCAGACCGTCCATCGGAGTCTCTCTGTCTGTCTGTCACAAGTAAATCGCAGGCAAATGCAAGCAAATGCACGCATGCACATGCGAGGTAGCGGGGTCTCTGCATCCATGCCCATGTCATATCCCACGTCGTCGACAACATCTCTATTGTAAGAGTATGGCACAGCAGACAATCTCATCCCACTCCATCTTGTTATGGGCATACACAATTGCTTGTGCTTTCCATGTGCAGGTAACGTGTTGTTTGCACATGCAATCCAATGGATGTCAATTGTGGCCTGTTTTTTTCGGCCTTTGTCGAGGTTTTAATCTGCTGTGGATTCCAACTGTTTTGTTAGCCTTGCGCCCAGTCCAGTTCGCGCCATTTTGACCCGACGGGACAGCCACTAGCTACCAAGAGAACAGGGCCCTGTAGGTATGGATTACAGGCTAAGGACCTCCCCTGTAACTTGGTAACCTGAGCGTGGACGTGGGTTGCGCTTCGGTGCGGCACAACTTGGATGTTACCTGTTCCATTGTTACCTTGGCCTGGCTTGGTCCTGCCTGAGCTAACTTCCCAAAATTTTCCTCCTCAAATACATAATCGCGCCCTCTCCCACGCTCATCTCTTACTCTACCTCTTCCCTTTCTTCTTTAACAACCCAATTGCATCCTCGTCAGTTTATATCTTCTTCAGCATTAGCATCAGCAAGCAACTACTCGCTCTTCGACTTAATCAGCATCTTCTACCGAACTACCCGATCGACCACCTACACAACCGTCACCATGTTCTCTGCCACTCGAGCCCTTCGACAGGCTGCTGTCCACGCTGAGCGAACTCCCCTCATCAAGTTCCTCGGTCCCCGAACCATTCCTTGTATGTTCAACCTCGCATTCCTCTCACAAAAGAAACCAGCTAACACCGTCCTCTCCAGCCAACGTCGACCACACCCCCAAGCCTCACCCTGCCTCTGGAGCCCAGAAGCTCCCCGAGTCCTGGTCCGGTTACGGAAATGGCGATGCTGCTACTACCCACAACTCTTTCAGCTCCTACCGCGACCACGTCCAGCAGCACGGTCCTCTCCAGAAGTCTGGCTTCGGCGGCGCCTCCGCTGCCTCTCTTGGTTCCATCAAGCCTCCCCAGGGTGTTGCCTTCGACGTCTCCGAGCTTCCTCCCCGCTTCCACCGTGCTCCCCTCAATGCTGCTGAGATTGAGGCTATCGAGTCTGGCGGTGCTGCTCTCTTCGGTTAAATATGTCTCCCGCCAGAGGCGAGGAGTTACAGGTGGAGCGGTGGGTTGAATAGGAAAAGGACGGGATGAACGAATACCTACAATGACGCGCAGATTATGACGAGACCCGGGACTATACTGCCCGGAGCACATATCTTGTACGACATAGTATACGAGGACGCCGAGTGGTCATGCACATAGTGATACTCTTTCACTGTGCATTTTCGGGAGGGTTACGCAAACCCATCCTATCGAGACACTGTAGATCGGGGCAATACCTTCAGCTGTAACTATATCTTGTTTCGAGAAACCACTTAGGGCACTACGGTACTATGTCGTCAGGAGCGTCATACAAAACGAGGGGCTATATGCACCACGAGGAGAGGGAGAAACGGGAAAAAGCAAATAAGTCGGGTTTTTGGAGAATACCCCCCGACTACGGAGAACGTTGCGGCCTCCGTGCTTTTTTCCTCTACTGGCATCAACGCCATTTCTTTCTTGTATAGTTGGATACCTGCCTGCGAAGCTTTAACAGCAAGCAAGGAGCATCGCAGCGTTGAACAAAGGAGTTGTTTTTGGTAGAAATATTGAGTACCAGAAAAAAAGATTATACTATTATTACACGAGTGGCCCAATCTGTGATGTGTGTTTACCGTGATACTCGTCTTGTTTTAGAGTGTCATGGCAACAGCCCACGACATGCGATTCCTGTCTTGGCCAACAGGCGTTCTACACTACTTGACACGTCTAGAGACTATTCACAAACTGGTCTCTTGGTTTTGCCAGGGGTCCGGTCAGCTCATAGCCGGCCTCAACCGGGATTGAGATTTACAGTTTCGCACTGACTCCATAGTTAGTGTCCGCTGGCGTCAACATAGGGCTCAAGTGAGGCTCCTTTTTCCTTCTCCTTCTGGGGAAATATCTGCACGGCTCAGTCCCGGTTCCGGCACCGGCACCGGGAGCTCTATGAGTAAAAATACAAACAAAACTCCACATGGAGAATAGAATTGAAGAATGACGATCTTGTAGCTTACTCCATAAATCTTGGGCTTATTTCTGTTGCAGGGTTGTTGAAATAATGGCTGAGCCGAATCTTACCGATGATGCTTTTGGCGTCTATTAAAGAGCCGGTTTCCTCCGAGGGCTGACTTGACTTACATTGAAATCTAGGGCGGTGACGAATGAGGTTAAAGGTAAATCTCACCTTGAATCTGGGGTTTGTTCACGGTCAAGACGAGCTAATCTCCCCCGCGTTTTTATATTCGCCTGGATTTACTATATCGAGATAGTTTAGTTTATACTTGAATATAAGATTTATTCAAGCTTGGGATATGCGAAAGTATAAGAGGTACAACGCCGTACACTTCAACTATGGCTCAAGGGATATCATGATGTGCATTGTTCGGAAGAAAGGAAGGCTTGTTTCATAGGAGTGAAATATTATCGGACAACAGGATCACAAGTCTATTCTAATCATTCCTGCGTACGATCTGCGGATTCCTGTTGCATATGGAAATCACGAGCTGAGACGTCCATGACCTTGTCTTGTATCATATGCATCCTCACGGCTCCCGTCCGCCGAGCCGCAAGGACACGTCTTGGGCAAACATACATAATATTCTTCAAATGACCAGGCAGAACTTTTTGTTCTTATGAGACAAAGCATGTGCATTGATCGGAAGTTGACCGACGTTCAACTACACTTGAGCTAAAGCTCGGTCTAGTGGAAGATTACATGTGAATAGAATAGGTTAGTAGTAACCTACGACAAGGTATGTTTCGGTGGTCTTAGAATATGTCACTGGCAATAATGGTCTACATGTTATTAGAATGTCAAACAGAATATTGAAGCTAGTCCTGCTTACACCTCATTCTATTGTTCCTAGTCGAGAAGCTATGGGCTCGGGTCATAATATGAAATCTCCTTGAGACAGCCAGGCAATGAATGGTTAACTTGTATTCAAACCACAGTGACATTGCACCTCGAGTAATCGCCGGCTTAAACCCTATGGCTATTCTAAACCTTTTGAATCTCTAAAACTTTTCTTTCGTCGCATCGTTTATATATATCCATCCTAACGTCTGTATGTCCGCCCAAACACATCTACATCAGGCATGCCACTTGGCGGCTACTGCACAGATCTGATGAACCAATCTTGACACGCGTAGAGGGACCAACCCATGTAAAAGCCTCGACGAGCCACTCGTACCATACACGTGTGTCATCTGTCTGTCGCCACATGCTGACCTCGAGCTCAGTATCAGCTGGGAAGTAAAGGGGTTTCTATAAACCGATTAGTACACGTCCAAGCGTGACGATGCAGACAGCTTACCTTGAGGGGGAAGAAGATGGGGAACCAAGAGATCATATCCTTGCTCTTTTGATCGATACGCTCAGGGTGTATGCTGATCTCGATCTTCTCGCCCTTGTTCTCGGGAATCTGAGACTCGTACAGAGTCGACTCGAAGTAGCCCGCCAATCCATGGGTAACACCTCTTGTCCTACAGACGAATGTAAGGTGGCAGTACCGTGAGTTGTGATCGTTGGCACCAGCAGCGCCAGCCATGCTACCGCCGCCACCTCCAACAACACCACCAGAGCGCTTCGCCTCAAGAGCCGCAAGCAATGATTCCGGGATAGGGTGTGAGAACTCCCAAGCCTCCTGGAAACGTGGCTTGTTGGGCACTCGCTCAGCAACAAAGTCGAGAGCGAAAAGACGAACGACCCAGGGCGTCTCGAAACCGTTAGATTCTGTTTCCGCTCGCGAGAGAATGTCGGCATAGATCTTGGGTGTCGAGATAGGGCTCAGGTGAGCCGTATAAGAGCTGGGAATAGAGATACCATGAGGCCTAGAGATAACATGCTGGATTCCGTCAAGACACTCGGGCGAAAGCTCGTTGTCGCCGAAAGAACCGAGAAGCTCAGAGATAAGAATATCGACCTTGCCATAGACGGGTCCGTTCTCGTCCTCGGAAACCACAGGACCTTTCCAGGCGCGCATGTCGGTCTTAACAACCTTGACCTGACCACCCCAAACAAGATCGTTCTGTCGCAAAAGATAAACATATGCGTTAGGGTTCTTCTCAACTGCCCACATATCAATGGGAACACCAGCATCCTGCGATGCCTTGAGGGCTCGAGTGACAAGGGGACCACGTCCAGAGCCTGCAACAGCAACAACCACCTTACCCTCCTTAGAGGTAGGCTTCTTGAGTTCCTTCCACTCTGTAAGGGCTTCAAATACAGCAATCTCGTACTGACTGTACTTGACAGGGTCTCCCTCGAAGACCTCGTATGTGGCCGATTCGAGGTTGTCTGATAGGGGCTGAAGGGGTGACTGTAGCCAGTCCTGGAAGCTGGTCAGGGTTGGGCTCTCGAGGTAGGTGAATGGAGGTTGTTGGCCCTCGAGCCATCGAAGGTAAGAGATGTAGTCGTTTTCTTTGATGTGGAATGGCTGTGCCTTGGAGGACTGGTTCAGTGACTCAGCTTCAGTCAGACTGGGGAACTCGTCCAGAGAAGTAGGTAAAGCCTGGGCACCACCCCTGGGGTAGGATAAATCCAGACCAGCGTCACAAAGAAGAATCCATGGGACATTCTTCAAGCGCATGTACGAGAAGATGAGGTTCTGGTGGTTCTTAGACAGCGAGGGGTAGCCAGCCTTGTTGCTCTGGAAAACAGCAGGGTTGATGGTAAGGTAGTGCAGAGGTTCGGCAAACCATCGGTCCTGGATATCCTTGTCGGGCATGTCACGGGGGATTTGCAGCGCTGGCTACATGTTAGCATTCGCCGAGAATATATGAGATGATTGTGGAACATACCAACAAAGAGTCTAGTGTTGTAGTTACAGACACTACGAATG
This sequence comes from Fusarium verrucosum, assembly GCA_013623715.1. Taxonomy (NCBI): domain Eukaryota; kingdom Fungi; phylum Ascomycota; class Sordariomycetes; order Hypocreales; family Nectriaceae; genus Fusarium; species Fusarium verrucosum. The sequence continues at coordinate 135,444 of JABFFJ010000267.1, forward strand.
TGGTGCCACGAATCCCAGGTGCCCAGGACATCAATCTCCTTTTCTTCCGTGCTGATCTTGGTAGGAGTCTTCACATCAAGCGAAGAAATATTGACTCCTCCTGATTCACTACCAGGAGATCGGCACATAGGCATGTGAATCAAGAAAGTGAGGCGGTTGCCAACAGTAAGAGCCTCCTCAACAGCTCGCGAGTACTGAGCAAGACTCTGGTTTCCACCGCCAATGGAAGCATCCTGTCGAGGCCCAGGGATGATGATGCTTCGCACGCCACAGAAATTGGCATAGTTAATCTCAACATTCAGAACCTGGCGAGAGATGCTTGCAATGATGGGGTTGGGAGAACCGAGATCGATCCAGGGGCTGATGACTGCAGTGTAAGTGTTCACAGCAGCGCTGGGGAACATGCTTGTGTCCTTGGGTGTCAAAGAAGACAGAGCAGGTTCTGCTCGCGAACCAGTTGCCGTGCTAGTGGGTTTCTCTCCATTGTCGGATAGAGCAAAGAGATGCTCAGATACCAGAGCAAAGACACGGGCTCGAAAGTGAGAGTTTGTGATGGGGGTCGTTGCAAAGGACAGCTATCCAAGAGTCAATCGGTGGCTCCAAATGCCCTCAACCCCAGCATAATATATAATATATGGTATATATCTAGGAGTAAGGTTTTGAGTCTATATGACTTGCGACTTACACCATGGTTGAGCAGATGACCGTACTCTAGATCGTTGAGGGGCGCATCGCGTTCTGAGTCGTGGTAACCAATATGAAAACTGGGGCGCGGAAGAGCAAAGGTATCAGACATTTCGAAGCCTGCGTCGTCAGAAGCCATGATTGCAGCTGACGGTTTGTCTCGGTACGACGTTTGACGTTAGAGTTTGCCAGAGACAAATACCGAGTTAGCAAAGCAAAGTAAAGTAAAGCTGAGATTTCTGGTGGTGGAGTAATAAATTCACCCCGCCAAACCTAGCAAGTTTAGGTGCTCATGCGAAGTGGGATGTGTCAGGTGTATTTTGAGGAGAAATCGAGGAAGGTCTTGTCCAATGCAAGAGATGAAACTGGCAAGAAATATGCAAGAAATGGGTACTTGTCCTCAAACTCAATGGTCAGAGTTAGTTGCAGGCCTCAAGCTCGAGAGAAAGAGCTGATGATTTTCGCGCTGCGGGAGGGAGGACCCTGAAAAGTACAGTGTGCGCCCAGCCTAGAGCTGAAACAGCACAGTACGGTACAACAGCTTTGATTGGAGAGAATATTTGCTCAGCAACAACTTTGTTCCAACCTGAGATGTCTTGTTTATGTCCAGGCTGGATGTTTCTTTCGCCTAACAAATTCAATATCAGTAGCAAAGGCAATGTTTCTATCCTAGCCTGTAACTAATTTGATGATTTATACTACCGTCAAGCAATCATATATGCTACAGCCAAATATACCAGTGAGTGATTCATTCGGCTCCATCCCATCACGCAGTCATAAAATGTTTGGCCTGTGTACTATTTAATGGAGATTCTTAAATAATTTAAGTAGAAAATCCCAAGGCTTCTAGGGTATTTAACCCAATGATATCATTCTAAAAATACTTAGCTAAACTACTAAAAGGTTTTCGCTATGAGTAGGCAATGGTTCTTCGACGGCCCATGCCTCACTGTGCAAGAATCTCATCCTTATCGATAAGCTCCTACCTAGCCGGTCCCGCCAAAATTTTCCAGCATAGGTCGGTAGCAGAAAACAAACACCACGGCCTTCTTCCTTTTCAGCCTCGCCACTTCTTCTCTCCCTTCCCCTTCTCTTCTCGCGCTTCACAGACAATGTCCGACGACAAGGGAGGAAAGCGTTCAAGCGCCGACGCCGACGAATCCATGCGAAAGAAGGCAAAGACGAACGGCAAAGACGAGAAATACAACCCCTACCTCGCTCACATGTACGATAACGGTGACAGCAATGGCACTGAGCCTTCGCCCGACTCGCCCTTTGCCGGTATGAAGAGACAGAATACTACCGCTGCACAGGCCTCAAAGGCTGAGGACTCGGAGTCGAACCCCTTCACCGGCCGACCCCATTCGCAAAAGTACTTCCAGATCCTTCAGGGCCGTCGCGATCTGCCCGTCCACAAGCAACGACAGGAATTCCTGGACAAGTACCACTCGACACAAATTCTCGTCTTTGTCGGTGAGACGGGTTCCGGAAAGACCACTCAGATCCCCCAGTATGTCGTCTATGACGAGCTACCCCATCTCACCGGCAAGCTCATCGCTTGTACCCAGCCGCGTCGAGTCGCCGCCATGTCAGTCGCCCAGCGTGTCGCCGACGAGATGGACGTCACTCTGGGTGAGGAAGTTGGTTACAGCATTCGTTTCGAGGACATGACGGGTCCCAAGACCATGCTCAAGTACATGACTGATGGTATGCTTCTGCGCGAGGCCATGCACGATCACGAAATGTCCCGCTACAGCTGCATTATTCTCGACGAGGCCCACGAACGTACTCTTGCTACCGATATCCTTATGGCCCTGCTTAAGCAGATCTCAATGCGCCGCCCCGACCTCAAGATCATCATCATGTCTGCTACTCTCGATGCCCAAAAGTTCCAAAAGTACTTCAACGATGCGCCTCTGCTCGCAGTCCCCGGTCGAACCCACCCTGTTGAGATCTTCTACACTCCCGAGCCTGAACGCGATTATGTCGAGGCTGCCATAAGGACCGTTCTCCAGATTCACGCTTCAGAGCCAGAGGGCGACGTACTGCTCTTCCTTACAGGTGAGGATGAGATTGAGGACGCTTGTCGCAAGATCAGCCTCGAGGCCGACGAGTTGACGCGCGAAGTTGATGCCGGCCCTCTCGCCGTCTATCCCCTTTACGGTACTCTGCCTCCTCACCAGCAGCAGCGCATCTTTGACAAGGCTCCCGCTCCCCTTCGCAAGGGCGGCCGCCCTGGTCGCAAGGTCATCGTTTCCACCAACATTGCAGAAACGAGTTTGACCATTGACGGTATCGTTTATGTCGTGGATCCCGGTTTTAGCAAGCAAAAGATCTACAACCCTCGTATCCGTGTCGAGTCTCTCCTCGTCTCGCCCATTTCCAAGGCCTCTGCCCAGCAGCGTGCTGGTCGTGCTGGTCGTACCAAGCCTGGAAAGTGTTTCCGTCTTTACACCGAAAAGGCCTTCAAGAAGGAGCTTATCGAGCAGACATACCCCGAAATTCTGCGCTCCAACCTTGCCAACACCGTCCTGGAGCTCAAGAAGCTTGGTGTTGAGGATCTTGTCCACTTCGATCTCATGGACCCTCCTGCTCCTGAGACCATGATGAGAGCCCTTGAGGAACTTAACTATCTCGCCTGTCTCGATGACGATGGTGAGCTGACTACCCTCGGAAGCATGGCCTCAGCTTTCCCTCTTGATCCCGCCCTGGCTGTTATGCTCATCTCGTCCCCCGAGTTCTACTGCTCCAACGAGATTCTCTCCATCACCTCGCTCCTCTCAGTCCCTCAGATCTTCACCCGCCCTGCCAACAACCGAAAGCGCGCCGACGAGATGAAGGCCCAGTTTGCCCATCCCGATGGTGACCACCTCACTCTCCTCAACGCCTACCACGCCTTCAAGGGCCAGGCCACAACAGATCCCAACAGCGCGAAGCAGTGGTGTCACGAGCACTTCCTCTCCTTCCGACATCTCTCCAGCGCCGACAATGTCCGCGCCCAGCTCAAGCGCATCATGGAGACGCACGGCTTGGAGCTTGTGTCTACACCTTTCGAAGACAAGAACTACTACACCAACATCCGACGCGCGTTGCTCGCCGGTTTCTTTATGCAGGTCGCCATGAAGGAGAGCTCTGGCAAGCTGTACCGCACTGTCAAGGACGATCAAGCTGTCTTGATTCACCCCTCGACCGTCCTGCGCACCGAGTTTGACTGGGTTCTCTATAACGAGTTTGTCTTGACATCCAAGCAATACATCCGAACATGTACAGGTATCCGACCTGAGTGGTTATTGGTAAGTCCTACTCCCGTGCTCTTCTTGTCATGCATCTTGCGACTTGAGTACAATTGAACAGTTTTACTAACAAATTCTGTAGGAGATTGCCCCCACATACTACGATATTGATAGCTTTGAGCAGGGCGACGTCAAGCGCTCTCTCGCGCGTGCTGCTGAGAAGAAGCGCCGCAAGGAGGCCATGAAGTCCGGCAGGTGAGGCCCTCGCTGCAGGAACAATAAAAGACAAGCCTCGCAGACGTCCCCTACAATCGACAACATACAGGTATGGGCAGGGATTCGAAAAGTGAGCGATCCAGCTTCTTTGCTTATCCGATGCTTGGCCCTGTTATGTATATGCGTGTGGGAAGCGGCCCTCCATTCCGGCTCGACCTTGCATAGGGCCGACGAAGGACACAAGCATATTTTGTTAAAGAGTAGGGAAGAGGAGAGCATTGTTCATGCCAGTCTGATCTTGACTGGTCGGCCTCGGCGTTTTGTGCATCAGCCACTTGTTCCATGGTTGGCTGCTCAATCGGATTATCTTTGTTCTTTTTTTTTAATGCTTCAAACTTTCCCCCTCGTCACGCCCCTCACTGTCTGGAATAATTGGCATCCTTGACTTTGCCTATTTGGTCTTAGAGTCCTGCAGCACCGTTAGATTGCCAGGAGAGGGTGTAGGCGAGTGCGACGAAGGATGGATGCGGGCGTTCTTGGAGTGTTTACTAGTGCGTATGTTGTGTAAAGGTCGAGGGAGGGAGAAAAGAGGCGACAAGATAAACTTTTGGATGGAGTAGGTAAAAAGCCGGTAGAAAGAGACCTATTATTAACTGGTAGATGAAACATTATCAACAAATTCCAGGCACTTGTGCGGTTATACAGCATCATGCGTCTCTAGCATCATGCATGACACCTCTTCTGGTTTGTTGGAGCTTTTGACTTTTGTTGCCTCTTTCCCCAGCCTCAAATCGACTAGACAATCATCTTGGTTGACTGTCAGCGAAGCTTGGCCCAAAATAGTATGTGCCGTATGTATGAGCATTATTCATCTTTGACATGCATATAAACAACCATGCTCTTTGACCTTGGCAGAGGGGTGTGGGCTGCATATCCGTCCGTCTCACCGCGGTTGACGATGCAAGCAATCTGAGTGTTGGTTCAATCGTCACAACTCCAATTTCTGACAAGGTTGTTCGCATCCTTCTCTCTCTAGGGATGACGACTCTCTGTGCGTGTCAATGACAATGCCTGTGGACGACCAGGGGTCTGTATGTAAACCCGGCAGGACTAGCAGGGCTCCCCTCATCGAAATCGGCGGGCAAGACGGGAGATCGATGGCAAAAGCAAAAAGAAGAGAAAAGAAAGGAAACCAAGTGCAGACGTGGAAACAATTCTGAACCATCAACACCTGGGGTGACTCGATATGTCCTTGTCTTGTCTAGGCAAGTATGTAGGCAAAATCTGTCATGGCAGTTGGTCAAGACAGATAGGTAATAGCTTTGAGTCCCAACAGAATATGCGGATCCTTTTTCCCCACGCCAAAAGAGCTTCAGGAGTGTCTGAGAGGGCAAGAATACGAGCTAGGAGAGTTTGATCGTATGAGAAAAAGCCACCAGGTTTGACTTGTTGGTTCCACTTCGAAAGCTGTTTGCTTCCCGACAGGCCTCGGCTATTATTAACTACCGACAAAAGCGATAGGTATTTGCTTTGGCTTGTCTGAATCGCCAGTGACCGAGGAAAGCCCATCCATTGTTCGATAACAGGGGTGAGCAAGAGCCGTTGTCACATCCATCAGTTCCGCAGGAAAGTCTATCGGGTTATCATAATGATTTGAGACTGCCGCGGCCAGGGATAACCTAGAGAACTGGTCCAGAACACCACGTGTATATCCGGCTAAGGACTGACTAAAGGAATTAATCAGTCCAGGAATTCAGAAGTGGCCCAATCAATGGCACGGCCTGACGTGAGCTCCAGCAGCTCTCTGCCCTTTCAAGCATGCCATGCAGATGAAGGGCTCGAGCTTCACGCAGACAGATGACAGTGCCGGCCGGAGAATAACGTCTCGAAGGCATTGCATGAAGCTGCAGGGCACATCACTGGACAGTTGTATGTAGAGTGCCATCGCAATCCATTCCGAGGAGGCCATAGCTCCTAGCTTGCCCCTGTTCATAACCTGGAACACTCTTGGGGGGCGGGCGGCAGAAGCAAGATGGCGCGCAGGTGAAAGCATCAAAAGATGGTGCGCTGTCTGAGGAGCCGGGTTGTCAAATCTGCATATCGCGTGGTGTTAATAGTGTCAAATGTGGAAATTGGAGATAATTTCAGCTTAGTCGTCACGATATAGCAGGCTAACCCCGGATTCTGCTTCATCTACATGCTCATCCGATGTAGGTAGGATGCATCACACATTCGAATTGCCTTAGTCAGAAGATGGTTTCGATAAAGTCCAATGAGTGTGGAGTGGTCGAGGCCGTACTGTATGTACGAGACAGATCCGCTAATGGGGACGTCCAAGGTATCGGTGATGTTCAACTGGACGTTGCTGTATGTAAAAGCACGGGGCGACCCGAGACCTCCGATTAGGGTGGTAGTCTTGTCCAGTGAAGGCTGATGCTTCTGAAATATCTCATGATGGCTGTATGATTAGCCCACCATGTTCTCAGTCCCTCCTCGTAATAAGCTCTGGTCTCGCTCTTGGGCGACCTTGGGTGTTGACAATCACTGGTAGACTGGCTATTGTCTCCCCAACCAGTCTTGCAGTAAGAAATAACATTGCGAGCATGTGCAAGTATACGTTGAGATATGGTATACTTCACATACCCACATACCAAACTAAGGCGCCACACGCTTGTGGATCCCGTCCCTTCACAAACAAAGTGGTTTTTGCTTTTTCCCGTCCTTCCCTCCCAGGTGGGATGCCGGCCTGGCCTGGGCTGAGCCGCATTGGCATCGAACAAGTACAAAATGTTCCAAAAACATTTCTTTTTCAGCCTCAAGATCCCCTCCCCACAAAGTCCCTGTTTCAAGAGCCACAGAGTCAGTATGAGGCCAGTGTAATTTATACATGGCCTGCTTGATATTGAACCATGCCATACCATTGCGCGTCCGACAATCGGATATTTGCCCGTGCTCTGTCCTGTGGCACGATACATGGTAACATGGGACGACCACAGCAAACCAAGCGTTGACTATGGGCCTTTGGCTTCATGTCGTGGCGCCGGCTGGCCCGAAAACACCACACACAGCATACTGTATCCATACGGGCACAGCACGCCCCTCCTCGTTCTTATTGAGGGTTTGTTGCCCTGGTAGGTACGGATACTCTAGTACAATAGGTACTGTGCTGCTCTATGTATGCAGCCTTGGGACAATTGTGATTGCCGTGGACCTAGGTAGGGGCTTGGGCGTGGACCGCAGACGGGGGGAATCATCATGCATCGTCTCAAGTAAGGTCAACGCCGAGAGGGATGCGCGAAAGCTCAGCATCATTGGATATCGTCTTGACGGGCGGTACGTCCTTTCCCCGGACAGACAGACAGACACACCCTTGTCAGGTCTAACCTCACGCCATATCCGCCGGACACTACACCCATTAGAGCTCTCGGCCCATGGCCCCACGTTTCGACGAACCACAAGCCGTTTAAGCTGTCAACCAACATGGCTTTTGCGACGACCCATCCTATCGCTTCGCTTCTCAGTATGGACGGATACCGTACTGTAGCAGCAGACTGAGGCGGGAAACACCACTAATGCTGATTAACCTTTGTCTGCTCGTGCCCTGGAAGCGGTGATATGTCCTCTCCGGAAGTATCGATCACACGATAACAGGCGTCTGGTGACGTACGGGTAGTGGTGAAGAGATGCAATTTCCCTCCCAGAGTTGGCATCGAGAATAGGTCGCTTTTGGTTGGTCGGTTCTCGTCTCTCGTCGTCCTTTTGGAACAATACGTATGTACATCGTCCTGCCTGCCTATACCAGGTCCTGTCTGCTTGCCAAAGGCGTCTGCTGTGGTCCTGTGGGACTCACAGGGGCTCCCTGTCTGTCATCACTACGGGTGTGGTCCCCCACTACATCGCATCGTTTTGTTCAGCGGGGGGGCCATCAGTCAATGCCATGCAAAATGGCATGCGACGCCAACGGCCATTCCCATCGAGTTTAGCTGTCTGTCCCCAAGACGTCAGTCTCTAAGCAGTACTCCGTCGAGCAAACAGTACGCACCTTTGATCATGCCAGCTCATTCCCACTCAGAGCTCCGCTCTGCCATGGGGATCCTTGACATGTTGGCCATCCGCACTTCAGCGGTAGTACAAGCAAATCGTTCGACCCTTTCCCCAGCCTAACCCACTCCTCGTGCTAATAATCGCATTCACGTCACTTCCTCTCATTGCCTGGCAGCTCATATAAGAAGTCACTGCCTCTTCCTCGTGTTCCATTCTCCGTCTGCCCATTGACTCACATCTCACCTTGTTCAGTACTTTTCCTCCCACGCCGTACAGACTTCTTCTGTCTTTGACATCAACAACACAATGAGCGGAGCTGGCGGTTTTTATAAGTACCGGTGCAAGTACTTCTACACGCACAACTGTCCCAACTGGGTTTGGGTGAATAATGCACCTTGTGCATCATGTCTTGTAAGTAGGGTCGTTTTTGCTGACGTAGAAATCCGTTCAACTTTTGCTAACCGAGTGCTCCAGGCCGATGGGCGCGACAACGAAGAACCTTCATTACCCTCATGGGAGCTGCCTCGAGATATTGTTGTCCCCCAAGTTCTCGATGGTATTCTTCAATATACTCTAATGGAGCTCGTGGCTCCTTCAGAACCTGGCGACGACTGGACGCTTCGGGATAAAGCCAACCGACCACCACCATCAATCCCCGTAACAAGTGCAATGCCAGGTATACCGGGCATTATGGCACATCATCGGTTTTGAGAAGAGCAGGGTGTTTGTTTGTTATTGGGGAGCACATGAGCATGAGCGCCACCCTTTAAAAGGGTTCTTCAATCGCCATTTGACGACGGGCAAAAACTGAACTGGACTATTGAGTGCCGACGGCAACGCGGAGATAGGCTGGCATGCCTTTCTCTTTACCGCCGACCATATTGCAACGCGCCATTGGGCGAATGCAGTGTACGATTTCTGACTGACTGCGACGCTCGACATTGGATGGAGCGGGAGATTGGTGGCTGGAACGAAACCGCAAGCAAGCAAAACCCCCGCGAGATACCCATGCGCTGTTGAACTTCTGGAGACGGGGGACTCCATTCTGCGATTGTCTTTTTTTGTTTTCGGGCTTCTTCTTTTTTTTATTATATTTGGGCATCATGTAACAGGCGCGAATGAGTTTCACTGGGTGAGGCAACAATTGTTATCTTTTTGGCCGTTCTGGAGCCGGGAAATTGATTTCCTGACCTTTTTCTTTGCGGAAAACACGAGGCAGGCTTTGATTCCATCTCTTTCTTTTTCTTTATTCACATCCGCTAAACGCACACGAGATGCGATGTGATACTCGGAAGCGTTGGTCATGGTACAACTGACTGCGGAGGGGTCAATAATGTGTCCTAGACACGAGATCGTGTCAAGGAATCAGATCAAGGCGCGAAGGCCAGTCCAGGGCTAGGTCGTGAGATGTGGCGTGCCTCGGAAGGAGGGCTCGTCTGATGATCCTTGTCTGGCTGCAGCACTTATCAGTCAGTCGTTGTTTGTTTCGGGGTGAGGTACCCCACCGATAGAGATTGTCCAACACGGAGCACGAGTCTAAGCTCAGACATCAAACCGAGTTAAATCGCGATGACCAACGGGAGCCGCAATTGAAGGCGGGCCAAGGAGGGTCAACCATGATGATGACGATGTTGTTGGTTGTTGAAGAAGAGACTTGAGCCGCAGCTGAACGACGCGCCTCTCTGTTAGTTCGGTGAAGGTTGATTTCACAAAATGCCAGCCACGGCGTCTGCTGGTCCAACGGTTTAACTTTTCTCGAAAGGGACCAAGTGCAACGGTTTCCACCAGTCTCCACGTGCCTGCATCCGAGAGGGGGTGGCGCCAGTGAGCCCATGGGGGGTTGTTTTCGGTGATAGAATAAACCGCCGCCGTCGAGAGACGGTTTGTTTTACAGCACCCTTCCGGCCTCGCTTACTCCCGCGGGGCTGCGGATCGTAAGGATTGTTAAACAACGGACGAGGAGGATAGTTCATGGGTGACAAGTTGCGTAGCCGCAGAAACGCGGGTAAAGCTGCAGAAAGCTGTGCTAGCATGTGGATTGTTTCGAGTTGCGCGGTTAAAGGCAAATGTGCCTGTCTGCTGTAGCACTGGATTTCCTGTTTGTCTGCGTACTGCCGTAGTAGCGGCAGCAGTGGAGAAGTTTGAGTGAGATTGAAAAGATTGAGATGGTGGATGTTGGATACGAGTGGAGATACGAATAATGGCTGTCACCTTGATATGCTTGCTCTTGCCTTTTCCAATTGACAAAGAGTTCAGGCAGACCCGTTCTTTCCATGTAGAATGGCATGTCTGAGGTCCAGAAACACGCTCAATTGGTAGGTACGAGACAGATACGGAAGCTACGGGATATATTGACCTTATCGAATAGGATATCGGCTGCTGTCAACTAGCTGATCAGGGGAAAGATATCCACTGGTGCCTATAAAACCTTGCTAATTTTTAGTAGGTTTTTCAAGGTCCAGGGACTTTGACGGCTGCAGTAGTTGCCCGTCCTGAGGTTAGGTTAGGTGCGGTTGGTCTGTACAGTACCTGAATGACCACTCAGCTTCATACTGCGCAGGTCATGTGAAATGTGCTGACTGCTTTCTATCAATAGCTCCCACCCTCGCTAAGATTAACGACTGGGTGTCTCGGCTGCGCGGATGTCGATTGAGATCCTATTGGACAATCAATTGAGATATATCACAGCTCTAAAAGTTGACCATTGTCTCAACCTCGCCAATTGATTCAAGATCCGCATCCTGCCGCAACTTGGAAAAGAGACAACAAGAGAGCAAACATGCTTGATCTTGGCATAAACCTTGTCCCCTCTCATCCTCCTCCTATAATGCAACCTTCAGTAGGCGAGAGATGCAAGATCTCTCGACAATACTACGTGCTGCAATAGAGCACCCTGCATCATCAGCCCATAATCCATCCATAAGCATGTTTGGTCCAAGTTCTAGAAGCGTCATGACCCAACCCATGCCGCGGTTGATTGTGGTCCTGTGAAATAACACCCAGTTCCAGAAGCGGAATGGAACGATTGAGAGAATTACAGGGAAAATGCTCACTGATTTTGTATATCGACATGACATCAACAAGGAACAGCCAGCCACTTTATGAATCAGTGCAGCTGCTAATGTATCTAGCGGCTTGTTTGAATCTAGAGCATCTACTGTCTGACCATTACATCTCTTTCGAGGGCGGGATTCGCCGCATTGGCTCATTCTCTCATAAATTAAGTTAATGGAGCCTATATGTCTACTCACAAGAAACCTTGACCTTGGTGTGGAAACTATTCGACCCTAGTAGTTTGATATTTTCAAGTACCGTGGTGGAGTCGGGAATGCATATGTGCCGTGCCTGAAGAAAATGATACGATGGAATGCGACTTACCGGGTATTATTTGAGACCAAAGATGCTCTTTTCCCCAAGACGATGCTATATCCGACGGGCTGGTATAGTATTCGATATCCATCCAATTGATGCGCTCGAGCTACTGCCGCCCTCATACGATATTTCAGCTGAACCCCGGATCTCAGTAGCTTCATTCAGGTGGAAACTTCCGAATAATTTAGTCATCCATCATTGATGAACGGAATGGATTCCGGTTGATATAACAACATATGTTTATGGAGCAGCATGAGTCAGTTAATGGATACTCGCGATGATGTTTTAGTTGACTTCCAAGCTTGCTGTGTTGTCCAAGATGGACTGATCCGATCTGGGCATATAGGGTATGCTATGTCAATAACTCAAGACAGACTACATAATCAGTGAATCAGATTTATTAATAGCGTTCATTATGCCTCTTACTATATACCAAGAGAATCAAGGTATGTTGAGCGAAAATTCTTTAGTGTTGAGGTTTTCGATGAGCAACTTCAACTCAATTTGTTGATATTCAGACCTTTGATCGTGTAAGTGAGACTGACCACAAGTGGAACACTTTGTGACAAATCCAACAATCATTATATTCGTAATTATATACAATCTGAATATCATGTCACCCAGATAATACCATCATTACCCCAATTACATCATAATCGCCAAACCCGCCGCAAGAAGTCCTGCAATAACCATTCCCAACCTAGGTGCAGCTCCGCCCGCAGAGGCATTCTCATCGCTCAAACCAAAGGGAAGTCCCTGATAGTCAAAAGTCACATTTTGCTTGATAGAGCTATTGTAGCACCCGCCATTGGCAATATCTATCTTTGCAATATCATCAGGAACGTGGAAGAACATGTAGTTCTTTTGAGGAATGTCCTTGAACCCTTTGGTGTTGTAGGGGAACCTGTCTCCGCTGTCGGTGGAGCTTGTGTTTCGAAGCAGAATGCACTGTATCTGGCCTGGGTAGTCCTTGTACATGGCTGGGTAGTCCTTCACCACGTCTGAGTTGCTTGTGTCGGCGACGAGGATGAACTTGCGGTCGGGGAAGGTCTGCACGACCTTGTCGAGCAGGAACCGACGGATTGAAAGAGTCGCTTTAACGTCTGAGAAGTTGAGGGGACGTGTATCGAATGAACCCAGCGGGTAGGTGTTGTAGATGAAGCTCATGTAGTTGCGAGTAGCCTGCTCGGGTGTCGTGGTAAGGTAATGGAAGTGCAAGTCTTGAACAGAAGACGACCAGTTGGCGTAGATATCGGGCATGTTCATCCATGGAGTGAAAGGCCGGGCAAAGGTGTTAAGAAGACCCTCCTTTGGTTGGTAGATCTTTGTAACTCGCAAAATGTCGTCGATATCGGAGACAATTGTGATACCCTTGGGTGGGACGAGGTAAGCAGTTGCGTTACCGCTATTATTCTTGCCTTCGGCATAGAGGTTGAGAGTCTGAATTTTCGATGTTTCGTTACCAGGGATCAAGTAGCCATTGTCCGAACCAGAGGTGTTCTTAAGAATGACGAAAGCGTCAAAATCACCCTCGACAGTTGTATTATATGGCATGGTGATACTTTGCGAACCTCCTTTCTGTACAATATTAGCAACCAGTTTCGCAGATAAACTTGGTTTCAAGTCACTTACCGCATCAATTGCACCGCCACTCTCGTCAGGAGAGACATTAACATTATTGACAAAGTTCATCTTAACCTCAACATCACCCTGCTGCACCACAAAGATGGATTTTGTCACGTTTCGCGCCTGCGCTTGCTGAGATTTCGGAAGATCCTCAATGTCTGTGTCGACAAGAAAGACATTGGCGAGATCGTCGACTTTCTTCTGGCTCAGATCCGGAATCTTGTAAACATTGCCGTGCACTCGAACGTTCCATCCCTTATTGGTCCAGTTGCCGTATGGGCTATTTCACGGTTAGGTATTGATATAAGTAGTTGTTGGTAAACTCACGGAATATTTAACACCTGTGTTGGCTGCGCTTTCAAATCATCGTCGTCGATGCCCGCTGACTTCTTAACGGCGTCGCCTGTAGGGAAACCAGTTGGAAAGTCAAGAATGCCAGAATTGACCCATCCCTTGATTTTGGTCTCTACGCCGCTGACAAGACTGCCAACGTAGGTTTCAACATCGTCAATGATACCGCGTTGTTCCAGCGCCATAACGTCCGTAGGTTGAGCGGCTGGAACTGCAACTCTACGATATAATGTTGGCGCGGGACCGGGTGCGGCGGCCGGAATAGCCATAACGGCGGGCAACAAGCCCAGGAATACTGCTTTGAGCATGATGGGACGAATATCTTGGTTTTGGTCGAGGTGGACGGGCAAAGCGCAGTGCAGGAAATTTTATAAAAGTCAAGAAGAGCGAGCACACGAGAGGAAGTAAGATTTGAGGAGCACATAAGCACAGCAGAGCAATCTTGTTTTTGTTTAGCTTAGGCTTCATCCAAGCCACGGGGAGCACGTTCCTGCATTATGTGACATCACCAGAAACAAGACAACGCAGTGCTCGGATATTTCCTATTGGTTCGTGTAACATAACCGGGATAAGTAGAAGCAAGCTTTTGAGGCAACCCACAGTTAAGAGATCCATCGCAGATCACTTGTTACAGATGCATTAAGTTTGCGACGTGTTTTGATGATTTTGATTTGCTGCCGAAAAACCGCGGACGTTGAGACATGACATCACGACAATAATTCTCCGAGCCGTCGGATCCGGGGGCTGATCTAGACGGGATCTCCCATTGACCGACCCCACACTAGGACCAATTGACTTCACATGCTTACGTTGGGTTAGTTTCACTGGTACATCTTGGACTTAGCTTGATTTGTAGCATCATGCATTGACTCATCTCGTCCTGTTTAAATGTTAGCACTCATTCAATCAACAGAGGAAACGGGTAGACTTATCCCCTCAACGCGGGGGGCTGTCCTCAACACCATTTTCAGGCGAGAGGACAGCCGGGACTACCTCACCGACAAGGCCTGTCCCAGATCCAACAATACAACCCAGTCTCAACAATGCGGCACAGAGCGTGAGATTCAACCCGATGGAAGAGTCTTTCACAACACCAGACAAGCACAAAACTTTGACTCCAACTCGAGATGGGTCCCGGCGATGCTCCCAACGTCAACCGCAAGTATCGTCCGCAGCAATGGCCATTGCAAAGGCGAAAACTGTTCCGTGAGCTGACAATCTCATAATGATCCAATACCTTCGTAAATACGACTCCACCAGAGGCGATCACGACAGAACGCAATTCGAAAACCCATCGACGTTGACGAGAAGACTCCTTCTGTGTGATTCGCGCTGCCAACTAGGACTAGTTTTTGATTCCTCTCCAAAGTTCTCGCCCGCGAGAGGCATGGAGGGCGTTGACGGGTGGACAAAAGACATCCATAAAAACCACCCTTTCGTCTCAAGATCAACCTTTCGGTCGAATCTGAGGGACCTGTTGAGACCATTCGATCCTCGCAGGTGTGCTGGCGTCCATCATGACCAAGGGATTGTGACCCATGGCTAGAGGTTAAAGCGCTTGGTCAGACCTGACGCAAAGCGTCACACATCCATAAGCAAATGCTGCGGTGTGGTCCAGTGAGCGAATACAGCCAAGGGGTTGGGTGGGTGGATGTGAAGTAGTGCAGCAACGCGCCATGCCATGACAGCTTCGGAGGACCGGGGGCTATAACGATTGGCAAGGAATGTCAGTCGCTGAATTTCTGTATGTTTCCACGAGTTGCCTGCTGCACCAGCTGGAATTACCCTGACTGGCGGTTCCGGCAAGCGAAAACTCGGGAGCTGGATGAAGTTCATTGACTGGCTGTATGAGGCCATTTCGAAGCTCCACTCCTCAGCTGCTGGGGGCGTAACGGGCAAGCCGGCAGTATGACCAAGTGGTCAGGCTAGTTCAATCCCCAAGACCCAAGGCTAATCGCATCACATGGACGGCCTACTCTTGACCGATGTTCTGGTTCCAGTGGAAAGGGCTGACGAGCGTCCTCAGGCCAGAGGATCTTACCAAACGACTCATAGCACCAATCCTCTCGCGCACCAAATGGTGACTGGAGTGCCCTCCTCGTCTGTCCGTCGGCGGCAGCACCGCCAGTCAATCATCCAACTTTTCAGCGGGTACGACACGACTATTGGCGCTTTGCCGGCATAAAAGACGATTTGGACGACAGAGCGCAAAACTTGATAACCAGATATCTTCTTAGGGTTAAGTTCCGAACCTCGTTCACCCGTCCGCTTGGTACATCCTATACAGGACGCGCTACCCACCATAATCCGGCTGCGGCATTCACGAGGTCCTGTTCCAGGCTCGAGAGCGGCATATGGAAGGGTAACCAAATAAGGCGGGTACCTGCGATAGGATCTCTTGCGAGAAACGAGGGCCGGAGGACTGTGGGGGAGGCGTCACGCGTGTTGAGTACTGAGTTCAGCGAAGGAGTTCATCTTGACCACGACGGGGGTCTCAAAAAGCTGATCCGTATGATATCTTTACCTTTGGCGGTTGTCGCATCTCCAGTAGAGAATCCTAGAAACTGATCAGTATCGCGAAGTGGTTGTTGACTGAGAAAGTCGCGGGAGGTCAACACAGAACTCGACGCGATCACATTAGGTATGCGGACCCACAGCAACCGCGCGTGCACGTGACCTTTCCAACCGCCACCTGCAGACACCTTATAGGTAGGTAGGTACCAAGATTTCTTCTACCTTTATTTTCTCTTCTACATACTACTCAACTTATTGCAGCCTTTGACTGAACTCTTATGCGATATGGCACGCTCGTCTTCTTCTGCAGGCGCGCAGCCAAAAATAATTGAAGATATTACAAAAGCAGGTAAAAAAGCCTTTGACCCAAGCAAGGATGCCAGTACCCGAGCAACAGGGGTTGAAGAGTATAACAAACTCATCGAAAGGTAAGCTGCAACTGTGTCCCAGCATCAGTTTTCATCAACAAGAGGGTACTAACACACTAAAGTACCTCAGTTTGGAGACTTTTACCTGCTCTCAACACACTTATAAAACCTTCAGTTCTCCCACCATGGTTACGAGATCCTCTGCTCCAGACACTCACGCTCCTTCCTCTTCGCCCGACTGGTGTTCGTGGAACCATGGAGTTTGTGTTTTCGATACATCCGAGCAATGTTGGCAGAATCCCAGATGCCAATGCTGGACCGCAGAAACAAGGAGCTAGCATTACACATGAAGGTGTCGCTGTCGCAACGAAACTGCTCTCATCAGTGCCGGCCAGTATGACACCGCAGGCATGGTTTGATGGTATCTCAGAACAACTGTTTGAGCTCATTGATGGAACTGCTGGACCTGAACTAGCAAAGACTGCATCACAGGTTGTGGGCTATGGTGTCCTAGGGGGTCAGAAATATGGTGCACCAGGTGAGTGACCAGAGACAATGACCCAAACACGACTGAATTTGTGAAATAGGATCACCCGGGTGGAATGCGTTTGTTCAGCCCCTAGTTCAAAACCTCAACCCATCACTGCGATCATTGGCAAGCTCCAGTTCGACAGCCATTAAGCAGGAAGATGAGGAAATCGTTGACCTAAGTCGCGACCGTGTTCTCGTTATCTCTGAATCACTCAAAACATCGCTCCAGCGTCTTAAAACGCTAGTGATATCCAATTCTTCACCAGGGTTATGCAGACGTCTCTTGAGGTTTGTGTTGGTACAAATATGGGTGCTTGCCTCATGGCAAAATCCCCCGCCGAGCACCGAGGAGGACTTTGTGAAGCCTGCTCGTACACTTTTGCAGGCATATTTGCGATTGTTTGGCAATGCCGAAAGTGTTCGACCTTTTATTCGAAATCTTCTCTGTAAAGGGGCTGCAGAGGGAGCCGAAAAACCCTGGGAGTATCGGCTCAAAGGAAAAGGTGATATAGAGGTTACAGAGCCTCGTGGGATCGAGTCTACAACAGGCATCGAGCTGAATTGGAATGAGCTCGAAGACAAAGCAGCTAAGCTGGTTGAGCTTGTAACCACCTCTTGTTCCGTTACAGAGGTATCCTCAATCTTCTTGAATCTGCTGAAGCGCTGGATTGAAACATCCGATAAGCCAAATAACGATATCAAAATTGACCTACGCCCCAAGAACGAGAATGCAGACTCGCCTCTGCAAAATCTTTTCGAAGTCACCATTTTACAAAAGCTTATGGACAAGGCACCTGAAAAGCTTGTGAGCCAGTTCGATCAGCTATTGGAACTGGTTTGTGAAGTTCTCACCGCGGATACTCAGTCGAGGCTGGCAGATGATCTACTCGCAGTGGTACTGAGTCTACTCAATTTGGTCATCACCGCACCGACGTTCCAGAAGTCTCACATTAAACCGGAAGAGCTTAAGATTGTCGAAACTGCACTGGAAAGGTTGAGCAACGAAGACAGACCTCAAGTGTCACCTACAGCAAGAAACCTGGCTTTGCTTCTCAGATATCGGGATGAGATGGAAGATGACAATTCGGCCTCGGCTCCCAGCACACGGCAGATCGAAGACCAAAGAACATATAAACTGGCGATGGAGTATGTCACTGGAGGCGATGATAACCCAGCCCCTATTGTGTCCGAGGGATTAAATCTGCTCTCTGGTCTCATATTGAGGGACAGCCCAATTCTCGATATTCCTGCCGTTGCCGTGCTCCTATCGACCCTGCTCGAGAATAACGATGACTACATAAACCTACGAGTCATCAAAGTTTATACACAGTTGGCGAACAAACATCCCAAGTCGGCAGTGCAGGAGCTCTTGGACCACTACTTAGACCCACAAGAGAAGACTACAACGGATGTTCGGTTACGGTTTGGCGAGGCCTTGCTCCAAGTGATCCAACGACTGGGGGAGACATTCGCCGGTGATGTCGCTCAACAAGTCAGTGAGACATTGTTATCAATCGCTGGACGTCGTGGATATCGACCAAAGACTATGGCCAAACAAGCTCGTGATGAGAAGCTGAAGAAGATGAAAAAGAAAAAGGAGGAAGACGACGACGATATGGACTTGGACGAGGAGGAAGTTACAGAAGAGGAAAAGGCCAGGAACGATATCTTGGCCCAGATACTTCAAGGATGGGAGAGCAAGAGAGGCACTGAAGATGTTCGCGTCCGAACTTCTGCACTTTCCATCTTTGGCGCTGCCCTCGAAACAAACATTGGAGGTATTGGACCAACACTTGTGTCTGGAAGTGTTGACCTCTGTATCAACATCCTGGCAATGGAACGAGAGATGGAGACGGCAATTCTACGAAGAGCTGCAATCCTGAACGTGTTGAGCTTTGTGAGAGCTCTCGACGCTGCCAAGGAGTCTGGTCGGAAGCTTGGCTTTGGCTTGACTGATGAGAGCCGAGAGGACATTGTCAGGACCCTGCAGTACGTGGCTCAGACGGACAATGACGGGCTGGTTCAACAACATGCAAAGGATGTGATTGAAAGTCTGGAGAACTGGCAGATGGCGAGCATGCTCCCTCCGCAAGAGTCAACTACCAGTCCAGGGCTAACACAGTTGGCGGGCCTCCATGTCAACCCCAGTGGGACTTTGGTGGACGCAGGTGGGAAGCCTCGGCCAATGATTGAGGAGGTGGAATGAGAGAGACGGGATGAGATCGAGGGGGACATGGACGCTACCCGAGTACGGTAAATGATGGGCAATCTCGGCGTCTACCTGATCGGAAATCACAACACGGCGCAGCAGACTTGGGTTGTGGATTGTGACACGATGTAGGATTTTGAAGACCCCGCTGTATGCAGCCATAATTGACATGGTTTATGGCAACTCGGCGCATACAGAGTACAGAGCCTCATGATTGACGTGACGGTGCCGGTGAGATT
The DNA here is from genome assembly GCA_013623715.1 of Fusarium verrucosum. Lineage (NCBI taxonomy): Eukaryota > Fungi > Ascomycota > Sordariomycetes > Hypocreales > Nectriaceae > Fusarium > Fusarium verrucosum. Next base: position 154,831 of record JABFFJ010000267.1, read on the forward strand.
CGCAACTCTTTTGTCCCGACAATCTATGTATAGAGCATCAGTTTGAACTTTGGTTGGATCAAAACCGCCAAGGTATTTCGAGTCTGGCTGGCTGCCTAGGTATGAGTGATTAGCGAGGCGAGATGAAATGAGCAATTGCGCGGCATGCTTGGATTGTTTAAAATGAATGAGCTAAATGAGAGGAATCGAATTAGAAATTCTCGTAAAACTCTAGAAAAAGGAGTGAAGGCGTGGCAGGTGATATAAGCGGGAAAATTAAACCCTTGGCAGGCTGTTTAAGATATATGAAGGTACACGACGACGACAGTATCGGGATGACGAACAGACAGACACAAGCTGTGAAGTTGTGAAGGCTGTGCCTGACTAGAAGCGTTCAAGGAGGGAAGAGGTAATTTACGAGTCGTTACTCTGTGACAAGTCGGGGACAGGGATCAAAGGGTTTGGATGAAACGACGTGGGTGGGGACGAGCGGGCTGACCGGCTGGAGGGAGCCTGGGAGGAGGGAGGCTGAAGGGGTGAAACGTATACGAGAGGACGTGGCTTGGGTGCATGATTCCTTGAAACTCATCCGTATTTCTCGTGAAATATGTACGACTCGGGCGTCATAACGTGCGGCTGAGGATCATATGTGGACCGGTACCTGCATAAGCGTGCAAAATTTGCTTATCTACAAGATCAAGAACCTACGATATATCAAGGCGATTACTATATTGGGTGATAAGATAGATGTATGTATCTCGGTGAATTATTACCTGGCTGATCTTCTGGAGGATCGGCAATTGGAATGTCATTTACAACTCCTACCGTCTGGGTAGTACTACGTATACGACTCGTCCAATGTTCTCGAATCTCGATTATCGGATTAGTTGAAGTTTATTTGACTGCCGTGTTCTAGGTATGTACGGTACGTAGCGGTACCTTATTCAAGGAAAAGAAAAAGAAGCCCGGTAACTATTAAGGATCTGAGTCATTCTAGATCCGAGAAGGCTGGGCAGAAGCATGCATTGAATGCAGGCGAGACGGCGGTCAAGAAGAAATACAAGGGCCTCATTCTAGCATCTTCTTAAACTACCACTGCTCCCTACCAGGGAGAAGATGAGTTTTGATCTGTACCCAAGTTCTAGACTCGGATACATGCAGTGGAGGGCGCCTCCTATTAAGTTGAGCCAACATGGGGGGGCACTGCTGTGCTCGGGAATCTATCTGTTTTATCCGGTCATGGTTCGAGTTTGACTTGTCAGCGTCGCACTAATCCTGTCTACGTTCCAGGTTTTTTTTTCTTTTCGATCCGGTCGGACATTTCTAGTGGTCCTAGCCACGGCATATTGTAGCTTTGGCGTTTATACGCACAGGCAGGCGGCGGATACACGACACAAGGCTGAAATTGCATCCCTGGCTAGAAATCTCACCGCATATACAGTCTCTCATGCTCTCCGATAGGGGTAAGCAGCCTCACCGGGCCCACGCGCTGTGAGAATGCGGTGCAACGACGTATGCGAAAACAAACAGAAAACAAAAAATTAGGCGCTTTCAGTCACCAACGTTGATTTTGTCTATTTCTTATTCGTCGCCTTGAAGCAAAATGTGGCGGGCGCCATCACATTAAAGGTCTCGGGACGGCGGTTTTAGGGTCTGGAGGTTTAATTGGCCCGCGTGGCGTCTCAGGTTCTGCACGGTACCTGCATACAAAAGTGACGTCGGGTCTATGGTGGCGGCAAGATTAAGGTACAGTAGTAGAGTGGTAGTGGTAGGTAGTATTTAAAACATAACTTTTTGTGTTATGTATCAAGAGAATTGTCATATGTATCACGTATTGTCGTTTAACACCTCAAGATGCGATGTAAAATACCCATGATCATGCAGAGATATAGCATGAATAGTCATCTCAACACAATCAAGGTCCATTGCCTGGCGATAATATCGCTAAATTGCAGGGTGCTCACACGCCCAAAGGTGCTTCCTTAGCCCCAAATCCTGCCCTGGTCATGCACCCTGAAGCCTAGCTCAAGCACCCCTGAACCATTCCTCTTAAGGCAAGACCCAGAGCGCCCCACCGACATCTGAACCTCATCCTTCCATTCTCCAACCGTTGGTCTTTTAGCTTCCATCTCCAATCAAATCATATCCATCTTGACAACCTCAACGCCGCAGCAACCGACCCAACCCAAGCAAGATGAAGGATGCACTTATACCACGAAATATAACCAAGCCTCCCTAGACAAGGTGCATGGTTCTCGCCCTGGCACTGGCTCTGCCATGGCTTAATCTGTCACAAACACCAACCACTATGCTTCGAGCTACACCATTCAGCTACTGTTGAATACACGCGCGGTATCATCGCTCTCAATGATCTCCTCCAGCTGCGGAGACCTCTCTTGACATGGTAGCATGGACGTGCACTGGTGGATACGGATTGACAGGCCTGATCAGGACCTAAACTCAAGATGGTAGACGACAGACCCTGGCCATCTCTCAATCCCAAGGGGGCCTCCTGGTGGACCACAACAAACATCCATGTTGGAAGCATCTTGGCAGTCCGGTGTTTTGTGGGTGCAGTCAACTTCCCTGCAAGAGGCACCAGAGCTAAAAGAGGCGTTCCAGCCCAGTTTGTCCTACCCCCCCGACTCCAGAATCTCTTAATATCTAACGCTTCCTGCTTCATCTCAAGTCTTGCCTCTCAGTCTTGTCTATCTCAGCAACCACACTCGTTCAGTCTATCGTGACTTTCATTCATTTCCGGCTTCTGCCATTACGATCCTTCCAGCGTTACAGCAACCAGCGTTATCACATTAACCTCATTCTTTCGTTAAGTGAAGTGAAACTGTGTTTTGCTCGCTGCCTCGCCTGTGGAATTGACTTCTACGGCACTTTGAATCGCATCGCATCGTTGTTATAGACGAAACTGAAGCTACCGCAAAAACCCCACATACCAAACATCCACGCAACCTTCAAGATGAAGTCCGCTCTCGTCGCTTCCATTGGCATGTTCGCTGCCGCGGCCAACGCCTACCAGTTCCCTCAGCACGCCCATTACCGCCGAGACTACAACGGTACCGCCGATGCTCAGACCACTCTGACCGTCAAGACCACTCACATCGAGACCATCACCAGCTGCAAGCCCACAGTCACCAACTGCCCCGCTCGTGATGCCACTGCTTCGATCCCCGAGTCCGACAAGATGGTTTACACCACCACCAACACTGTCGTTCTCACCACCATCGTCTGCCCCGTCTCTGAGGCTAACCACGTCTACACCTCCGTCATCCAGGATGCTGCTACTGGCGGTATTACCGGCACCACCCTCACTGCCCCCATGACTGCTCCCGTTCCCATGAGCACTGGCGGTGCCTACCCTCCCCCCACCAACGGTGACAAGACCGTTGTCTCCCAGTACACCACCAACGAGGTTGTTACCCTTACCCAGGGTGAGGAGACCATCACCACCACCGTCTGCCGAACTCTCGAGAGCACCATGACCCAGCCCGATGTTGCCCAGGCTACTGAGGACGGTTCCAAGGGTAACGGTACCCCTGAGGATGACAACACCACCACTACCACTCAGACCAACACCAGCACCATCACCAAGACCATTGAGCACGCTGGCGAGACCTACCCTACTGCTCCTGGTGGCAGCACCGGTAACAGCCACGAGGATGGCTCCAAGGGTAACGGTACCCCTGAGGGCAGCGACAACGGCAAGAGCAACGGCTCCAACAACGGTGGCAACGGCGAGTGTGTTCCTGAGACCGTCACTGTCACTGCCCCTGCCTCCACTGTCTACGTCACTGTCGCCCCCGTCGCCAGCGACGAGTCTGGCAGCTCTGGTTCCAAGGACACCGGCAAGTCTGTTGGCGACAACGGCAGCAGCGAGTCCGGTTCTTCTGGTGATGATGAGGAGGATGATGGTGAGGAGGAGGACTGTGAGACCACCTCCACCATGGAGGCTACCGTCACTGTCGTCCCCTACCCCGTCAACGCCACCGCCCCCGGCGGCTACGCTAAGCCCACTGGCTTCTCTCGCCGCCTCCGATAAATGTCTTGAGACAACTCTTTTGTAATTGATCACCGTTTGGTTACTTCTTAGTTAGGCATCTAGTGGAGGAGGGAATCTGTTTAGGTCACAACTACTCTTCTGGATGTATGACAATTTATTTTTTGCTGCTTCTCTCTTCAAAGCAATTCAATGAGAATCATGAACTGTCGTCTTATCTGGTCCACCAAACAATTCCCCCCTGGTTGTCTGGTCTTGTTCCCGTTTGACTGTACTCTCGAGGGGGTTTTGGGATTATGAAGGAAGCGCTCCTGTAGATTAGACTTTGGTTGTGCTTTATCTGGATTGTCGGTCTCGCAGACCACGTCCTGTTTCATTGAGTTGTTCTATATACATATACATCTTGCTTTTCATAGCTCACAATTCTTGTTGGGGTTTCTTAAATATGTGATGTTGTCATAATCGCTCTGTAGAATATTCTTTCATGCTAAGATATTATATGTACCTCTATCCTGCCACTCAGTGAAGGCCATACCATGGCTCTATGCAGACTCATCCAAACCATAATCCCAACGCCTTATTCATGCATTCGTTCATACCCCAAGGAGCCAGCCTATTTCATCATCTCATATCAATAAAGAGCTCTTATCCAAGGACAACTTGTTCATAAGAACCACTATCTAAATATCGCTGCAATACGTCCTGCAACGCAGCCCTTGTACGGTTCAGCTGCGGTGTGACTCCCTCTGCTTGATGTAGGTTTCCACGGATGCTGTCGACGTGACCTGCTAGTTGAAGCGCTAAAGGCTCGAGAGGTGTGTTGACAAGATCCTGCGGGGTGTGAGCTCTCATACTTATAGTGGGTGGAATAGGCATGACTTACTTTAATACTTCCCTTGTCTTTGGTGTCGGTGACAAAAGCTGTATCCTGATGTTTGCTCGCAGGCCGCGAAGTCGGCGCTAGAACATGCGCCTTTCGAAATAACTCCTTCCGCTCTCTTGTCTGAGCCCTCGCATTCGCCTCCAACCTCCTCAGCTCCTCATAATCCTTCTCAAGCTCCCTCTCCATCCTATCCTTCTCCGCCCTAAGCAGCTCAACCGCATGCATCCCAGGTACAAGCTGTCTCTCCAGCGCCGTCTTGCCATCTAGCACAGCTTCAAAATCAAGCTCCATGGCACGACCGCCGTCGGCATCTGCGCGTCGCGAAGTCGCTGATGAGCTCGCAGGGGGGAAGGGTAGGCCGCGGATTAGTTTGCGTTCGATGCGTCGTGAGACGAGGTGTAGTGCTGCAGAGGCGTGGGTGCGGCGGTTTCGCGTCGTGGATGTTCGTTGAAGGATGGGCTGGTGGGCGAGTGTGAGGATGGATGTGGCGGCGGGGAGGGATGAGCCTGTTAGGGGAGTCCATTTTGCGGCGACGGTGGAGGAGCGGATTGTGCGTTTGAAGGGGGCGATGTGAAGATATGGTTTTGGTGGAGAGGGGAGAGATTCGTCAGAGTCGGAGGGCGCGTCGGCTTCGTTGTTGCGACGTTTCTTCTTGTTGGTATCTTGTTGCTCTTCCCGCTGTTCTTCTGCATCTTGATTCGAAGGTCGTCCCCCTTTTGGCCGACCGCGCTTCTTGGTAGCTTCGTCGGGTTGTTGTTCCTCTACGTCTTCCTGCGCTGCGCGACCCTTTTTGGACTTTTGCGCTTTACGGCCCTTATTATTGGCATCTTCGCCGAGATCGCGTAGGGAGTTTCGCGGGCTTCGTCGTGGTTGCTCGTCTTGTTCAGGTTCTTGTTCGGGTTCTTTTGCTTCACGTTGTCGTCTCCTCCGAGGTGCTGGTTCTGCTTCTTCCGCTTCTGGTTCAGGTTCAGGTTGTTGAGCTGGTTTGCGACCCCTTTTGCGCGGTTGAGGTTCCTCTTCCGGCTGCTCAACTTGCTTCTCCTTGGATTTATTCTTCCGTTTTGTCTTTCCAGCTTCCTCTGCTTGTTCCTGCTCATCTTCCTGATTCTTTTCAAGCGAAGGACGACCTCGTTTTCTCTTTGGCTGTGTCGCATCCTCCTGCTCCTCCTGATTCTTCTCTAGCGAAGGTCGACCGCGTTTTCGTTTCGGTTGCGCCGCATCTTCTGCTGTGTTTTCCGCATTCTTATCTGGTCGCCCACGCTTCTTTCTAGGCTTTTCTTGGACTACATCTTCCTCTGGCGCAGTTTCTTGCGCTTGTTTCTTTGGTCTTCCTTTTTGTTTCGGACGCGGAGCTTCTTCGACATCGGCTTCGTACTCGTCTGGGCGATCTTGGGACGCGCTAGGTGCGGGTTTGGACGCGTTTGCAGGCCGACCACGTTTGCGCCCTTGCGCTTTTGGATCTGGCGCCTAAAATAGAAATTGAGTCAGTTATATTTGCGGTGGTGATGTGTAGTGGATTTTTGCTTACCATGGTGGTTGGAGTTGTGTAAGGAAATGGTTTGTTTTGTTGATTTAAGTGCCCGCCAATGAAGTGAATCAGTAAATTGAATTCAATTGATTAGCGGCTCCGGGCGCTGAGACGGGGAAGTGGGGCAGGCGCCGTGTTTGTCTCCGCTCCGGGATGGAAACGGGTTTGATGGACGCCATTTTATCCATTCAACGCCTCAATCATGACCAATTAGTTCATTGCTATCTTCACCCAAGTCTTCTTTTATATACAATTATTGAATGTACCTAACTTTATGAATACTGCAAAATGTTGTCTTGACTCAATTCGTCACTCCTAGATACCTAAGTAGGTGTATTAAGTGCCAACCTCACAGAAAGTGTAACAAATAATGCTCATCCAAACTAGACTCATCGACTTCACAAACCCAAAAAGCGATAAGCGAAGGTTTAGCCTGCATGCAGCTCAAGCGACAGACTCCCACCAATGAATGCTACATGATGATGCCATCAGACGTGTGCCCTCGCGATAGGTACACGCGACAAACCCGTTTTGTCAAACTGTGCAGGGCTGGACAATCTCTCGCAGAAGCGGAATACGCAAATGCGTGATGACGATGACGGCCCGTCTCGGTACCGAACAATGGGTAGCAAGCAGTACAGTTATGTACCCTTAGGTATGATTCTGGGGGTACCTCGGTTTGTGAGCAGTTCGTTGACGTATCATGTTTCTGTGCCTTTACTTTGCGCAACTTGCATTCATTGTAGGAGTGCTATTCGCGTTTGCGTGCCAGCTCATCTGCATTGCATTACGAGGCCAGACAGACGAGAACCTGGGGTTGAAGTAATCAATCAATCTGACCATCTCATTAGTATCGCTCGCATCTGGTTGAGCATTGTTGGTTGGCATTGCACACACTACCTAATGTAGTACATAGATGTAGCACAGTCTCCAAAAAAAGAGTCATACCAACGTGTCAAAAGTCTCCAAAGTGGTTCCTATCGACCAACACCAACAATCCCTTGTCGATTCGCTGTGGGTGAAGAAACGAACCCTACCTAGGTCGAGCATTGATGCCCAAATCATGTCGGTGATACCCCCTCGTATGGATCTGATAAATGGGTTGGTCCACGAAGGCGCTTAAAAGAAGATGATTTAGGCTTGAGTGATTATTTGTTTTTATCGTGGTTAAATGTTTAATGTCTGTCTGTGGGCAAGGGTTTATGTGTTTGTTTCCACTTAACCAAGGGTTCTATTCAGCTTCCATTTCAAGGTTCTTCTGTGTTGGCAAACCCAACCCGACGCTAGTGCAGGGCTGTAGTGGGCTCGGTGAGAGTTGAGAGACTTAGTCCCTGCTTTCACATAACTTTGAAGCATGGATTGGATATGATACTGTATCGACAGAGCGGGCCGTTCCATGTCTGAGGATTTGCATTCTTGTATTACAATGGACTGTTTGGGGACCGAGCAAGTGGCATTGATATGAAGCAATAAAGGACTAAGCTGTGGACAGACGCTTTCATCCATTCTAGAAGACTCGAGTCTCTTTGAATTGTTTATATTGATTACATACTTATACATACCGAATAGATCAGTGTAAAGGCGTGATAAGAAACCGTCCAATCAATCTCGATCTGTCAATTCACCCAGAGACTCTCGCCGAGACAGGCATCTAAGAGACAGCCCAACCTCCTCTTTTATTCTGCAGACCCGATCCGAACCCGGAGCCGGCCCCGACTGTCCACTTGATCGTCTATCCACTCTCCTCCGTCCACTCGTTTCTCGACACTCAATTCCACCACGCTAGACTACTGTACATACTGTACCAAACTAAGTTACTGTAGAACTAAAAGCGAGGCTGAGGCTCAGACGCAAGGGCAATCAATCCTTGTTGTTGGGCTGCTCTTATCGCCTCACTGATTAAGTGAGTGTCTGTCATCGTCACTTGATCCATGGCATCATTGTTGATCGGCGTCTAACTCAACTTACAGTTGCTGTGCTGCAGGCTTGATATCACATTACTGTGTTATCCTGTACCAGGCTGGTACCATTGTAATGTTAATAAGAGTGACAGTGACAGAGAACCTACATATCATTTTTCAGTCAGTTGTGCATTTTGTCTGCTCATTAACTGTCCGTCAAATAAATAATCAATCAAGGCTGCAGGGCCTATCAAAACCGTTATACTACCTAACGGTACCCCTCCGTCCGGTGCTCGCCATCTCACCTGCATTGCATTGAGGTGCTCTTTACTTTTTTTTTCCCATCTGCCACTTTCCCCTCCTCTCGCATTTTTCTATTTGTCTTGTTTTATTTTCTCTCATTTTTTTCTTTTGTCATCTTCACTTGAATCGCTTTTGAGTGAATGACAAGAAGCGATACGTACGGGATTGATAATCAATTCAACTTATTAATCTCGACAACGGGATTCTTGTTCTAGGACTGCGCAGACAGAACTACCTAGGTCATCGCAATTGCGAGACACTCCGATACGATACGATACGTTACGTTAGCGGACCGATAAAGATCAAGACATCTCTTTGTCTGTCCTTGTCCCTCTTCTAGGACGAGTCTGCCCACCTGTTCCGATAAAGACTTATCATGACCCCAAACACCAGTCGCATATCATCCTCTCCGTGTTGGAGGTTTCTCCTCTGGGTCTTGACTCCCTGACTATCGCTGTTTTCTATTGCTCACGGACAGAATATTTATTAATTTCTGTTCCATCATCTCTCTCTCCACTATCGATCAATCAATTGATCACGTCAATTATCGGGTTGAGGCCCAAAGTTGAATCAAGCGAGGACCTGACGGGACCAAGGGGACCCCCCCGCGACAAGACCCGACCTTGGCTTGTGCTTATCCATCACCTCCGCTTCTTCTTTTTTGTTTCCTCAAGCATTCTATTCTATTTTTGTTGTCTCGGTTCCCTTCCCCTGAATACAACAAGGCCAGTGCTGGCTCCCTAGTCTGTCTTCAACACCACTGCAGTCCTGAAAGAATAAACCCTCCATCCATCCATCACCCACCGCATCATACCTACAGACAGTCAGAGCCTTGCTTGACTGGGGACGGACCCTACCCAATCGACTCCATCTACGTTCCCCTCTTCACTCCCACCTTTGGCCACTTGGGTGCATCGTATCGCCTGTGCTCGCTCTGTTGGCAGCCCCGCGTAGTATTGGCCTAACCCAGTCCCATCCCATCGTTGCATAACCACACCCTCGTCTACACCCACCGTTTGCCCACGCTCGCGCTGAGCCCCAGCACCGCTATTGCTGCTGCTACCGCTACCGCTGCACTTGCATTTGCTTGCCTTGCAGTAGCCAACTGTTGCAATTTTTTCTGCCTTTTTTTCGTCTTTTGTCTTTCTTGTCCTCTTTCTTCTTCGGCCCAAGCCAAGGCAGGACAAGCCATTGCTCTCTTGGCTGGTACCTCAATCTCATAGCAACTATACCGCCTCACTCAGGTACTACCTCACCTCTCACTACCATTCATATCTTGCTCGTTCTACCTCCGGATCGGCTCGCCTCCATCCGTTTGTTTTACCCCACATCAAAGCCAACCAAACTACTTGACTATACCATCCAATACCTTACGTTGATCGATAAGACACTTATCGACTTGGGTTACCTGCCTGCCTACCTACCTACCTTGTTGTGTGCCGTCTTACTCGAGGCCGAGACTCGAGGCTTATTAGACGGCTCTTCTGCCTGTCCATCAAAGGTTGAACACCTGGACTCGATTGGGATTGACTTTCTCCCACACCTTATATACGTTTCTTGTTAGACCTCAACTCTAAGGTCTATCTACCTATCCACTACATCAGCCATGCCGCCGAAAAGGAGCCTCAGGCGGCGGCCCGCTGCGCCAAACCTCAACGTCGCCCCGATTCAACTTCAGGACCAGAATCAGCCTCTCACCGCCGACCCCAACTCGCCACCAGAGACCCCCACCACATCGCCGCCTTTCTCACGCAAGACCAGTCTAAAACCTCGCCGTCAACCCGACTTCAATGGTTACTTTCGGCCATTGGATTCGGACCCCAACATTAAACCAACTGGAGATGGACATCAGTTTAGCTACCGGCCTTCAATGGGTCCTCACCATTATAGCCCTCGTTCCTCATCCTCATCCGCCATGACCGACGACACCAGTAGTGAAGACGAGGATGAGCCGGCAAGTCCAAGCATACGCAGCATGGGGAATGCTACTGGCCCAGCGGCTTCTTCACCAATTGACGACTCTGATATTGAGCTTGATGATGATGATGATGACGACGACGACGACACCGACAGTTCTAGTGATTCAGACACTGCAGAATCTGACTCAGGCTCAGAGTCCGACAGATCCGGTGCAACTGACGAGGCGGAAACCTCGCATATTACTGTCACTTCTACGGCTACGGCTACAGTTACGGCCACAGCAACGACCTCAGTTGCTTGCAATTTCACGGTCGAGGATATTGACCCTATGGACAGCGATTGTGAAGGACTCGATGTTCTGCAACCCACTGAGATTGAATCTAATCGCAGTCGCTCAAGGTCACGAAGCAGAACAGCCCACAAGACTATGGTGACGGGTTTCCAAAACCTCACCTGCAGTAACGAGACATCAGATGATGAGCAAGGCGCTGACGTCGAAAACGAGCTCGACGATGAACTGTTGTTTCTTAGGCGCCGTGAGCACCTCAAGAAATTCCGACGAATGAGCATGGGAAGCAGCTTTGGCAAACGGACACATAGCGAACTCAGCGACTCAGAGGACGACGGCGAGGGACTCGATGCCAACGAAGTCGGCTCTAGTGCACGCCGCATGAAGAGAAAGATGCACCGCACAAGCCTATTATTCCACGACCCGCCCCCTGCGCGGATCGAGGAACTCGATGAACCTGACTCGAGTGAGGACGAACTTGTTGCCCACGAGCATCTTGCCCGGGAACTCCCCTATTGGGCCATCGAAATTATGGAGATCGGCTCAAGCTCCAACTAAGTTAGAGGACTAGACCCTGTAACTGCAAGCTACGCACCATATCAGCGCTGCAATTATCATGATGCTACCCCGGTCAGCATAGGCATGAAGATTAATGACATTACGAGAACAAGAGGCGACCAGGGGTCCCTCTGACGACGATAACGACTCACCTTTTCGCAACCCACGACCACGACACCGCCTGTACCGATCAGCCCCTGAGTCTACTGGGGCCCATGGTACGTCCGCTCATGCACGAGGCATGTACGGATACTGAAGGATGAGGAAACCATTTGATGAGAGGAAATGACATTGGACGTTTTGCATAGAATTCGCATCCAGGCGGAATACGGAATTGCCACATTGGATTTCACTGGGATACCTTTGAACTGTTACTTTACGTCGGATTTGTTACTTGAAGGCATACTGCATAAGATGGACATGATATTTGGACACGAAAGATCATCATACATATATATGCGGAGAAATCATGGGTATAAGTCTGGCAGAAAGCACGAAAGCGCCATTAGCATTTTATCATCATTTCGAAGCAATTGTAGAATGGGATAGATTAGGAGTTTCTTTGTCGCCCGTTTTATGTCACCTAACGGGGGATGATTAATGAATTATTTACAAGTTTGGTGCTTCATCCAATGCTGATCTTTGTTTTACACTGCCCTCACAAACCTCATTAGATCATATCTATATATGTCTTGTCTTGTCTTGTCATTGTCCTTGTTCTTGGCTTTGGTGTAAGTGATGGTGGGGCTTATCGATAAGAGGTGCCCGCGTTGGTTGTTTTGAAACTCCACCATCGTCAACACAAGCTACGCTACTGTATCTACCATCTCTCAGCATCAAACCAGCCGCAGCTTGGAGGCCAGCCTCATCCGCCTCGACACTTCATATACGCACTAGACGCTGCGCTTCTCTTTACGACAAGTCCATATAAATTTTATATATCAGCATCCAAGTTGGACATTGTCTTCGCCCACCAACCATGTCGCTCATCTCTGCGCATCTCGAACAAATTGGCTATTCATGCCAGGGAATTGACTCCCTCCCGTATGTCCCTTAACCAACTATTCTTTCCATACACATCACTGACCCTGTCTTCAGATTCCCACCACCAAAAATCTTCACCAACGCCCTCCTCTCCAACCACGACATCACATCTCTAATCCGCGACACCGAACCTCACGAACGAGCCCTCTTCTCCGTGCCCCCTCCCCCACCGCCCCCAACAACACTCAAGCCCACAGAACCAGAGAAGAAAAAGTCCTCAGGTCGACGACAAACCGTCTTTAACGTAGCATCCGGCGAAGTCACCACAGGACCTCCACCCCGCACAGGTTCCCATCCCCGTCGACAAACAGCCGTGGCAGCTGTCCTAGGCGGCCAGATGCACGAGGAACTACGGCGCGGAGAATCAGACCGCAAGGGCGACGTGGACGTTAACGTGTTACTCCGTGGGGCGGAGAAGCTATGTGGTGTATATGAACTTCCTGGTGCGAGAGAGCGCATCGCGGCGCTGAGGAGTAAACATGCACATGGGAAGAATACAACGGCGTATTATGAGGCGAGAGTCGCAGAGCAGGCAGAGCAGTTGGCGAGTTTGGATCATAGGGATTGGTATGAGGAGGAGGAAGAGGAAGAAGATGAGGGTGATGTTTGGACGGAGGATGATTTGAGACGGGAGGAGGAGGAGGCTAAGGAGATGGAGGTTAAGAAGAAGGAGTTGCAGGTGAGGTTGAGACAGATGGAGAATGATCTGGGAGGATTGATGAGGATGTGATGATACCCCTGAGATATGAGAATGGTTTATATAACAGTCGATCTATGTAGTATGAGTGTCGTTATATGTTTACTGACTCCCAGCAAGAAGCTCATCTCTCGCCATAACGAGCTTCTCGAGAATATCCCCAACATCCTCCGCCCCTTCAACAACAAACTTATCATTAATGATATATCTGGGCACACCCTTCACACCCATCTTCTGCATCTCCAAAACCTCAGCATCAACCTCTTCACCCCCATCATCACCCTCCAACCACTCTCTAGCCTCATCCCTCCCAATCCCCGCCCTAACAGCCGCATCAACCAAATCCTTTACGCCCGTAGCATCCCCCCCTCTCAAAAAATACATCCTCATAATCTCAATCGCAACCTCCATCTCCAACCCAAGTTTCCTCCCCAACTTCTCCAACCGATGCGCATCTCTAGTACTTCCAATCGTCGAGCCAAAGTTAAACTCTAGACCTTCTCTTCTAGCGATACCGTTTAAGCGCGCTTTTACAGCGGGGACTTGGTCTTCGCCCCATTTGGAAGCCATTTTGGAAATGAGAGGTTGGGTGGGCGTGTTGGTGTCGAGTTGGTAGGCGTGCCATTTTGTGAGGATTTTGTCGTGGGAGGAGACGGTTTTTAGATAGAGGGTTATGGCGCGGGAGAGACGAAGGGCGCCGATGAAACACCAGGGACAGACGGGGTCGGAGATGACGGTTATGGAGATTGTAGGCATTTTGATGTTTGATGTTTGCTGTTTGAGATGGTGTTTGAGTGTATATATGTGTTGAGATATGGACTGAAAGATAGAGAAGACTGGATGTAATGAGATGAAAGAATGTGTCTAGTAGGAAAATGTGTTAATTTATACCTCAGAAGACTCGGCTTAAATTCCAAATTCAAGTCTCTTGTTGTTTCAAATATTGTTGAACCAACATTCAGGGGAGTCTGTACAGCCTCACTGAGAGGGCGGAATTCCGCCCACTAAGCTAGGCAGGCTGAAGTTCAGCTTCATTCACCGCAGAGAATGATTTGTAATTGAATATCATCATTATTCATGCAAGGAGAGATTGCTCTCCGGGTATCAAATTCTATCTTATCCAAAGTCCACCCCTTATCATGTCTCATCAACTTCTATGTCGTCTCCTATATGGTTCGTGTCTATGTACTTCTTTCGGTCTTTGTGAACGGCCTCTGGGGCGATAAAAGTCTCCCTGTCTCCTCGATCCATCCCAGTTACTCTCGTGATTAGGTTTGGCTTCATGTTGACTTTGGCCTAGATTGTTGTCTGGGTTGCCACCCCGCCTAGTGACAGCCCTCGGATTATCTGTCGCGGATACGTCGTATTGCACAGCCCTATCCCAGTTGACCAATTCCGTATATGGGCTTCTAAGCCATGCTCTCAACTCATGTAAGAAGAGGCGCGTATTGTCTCTTCCCAAAAAATCCGCAATCATCTCCTCGGCTTGACCTGCACTGCCCATGACATCCACGGATTTCAAGATAGCAATTATGTACTCGAGAAGAAACTCGGCATTGTTGGCTCGCCGTATATTTGCCACATTTCTAGAGCTGTTTCCCTCGGGTCTTGACTCTGCTTCGTCTGCATCGGGGCTCAAGAAGGAAAAGACTTGGAGCTCTCGTCGAATCCACATTCGCGCGCGCGACACTAACTCGCTGTCGGTACAGAAAGCAGCCGGGGTCAATTCGCGGTATCTAGATAGGCGATTCGATCCGACATGTTTCGAATATCTGTTGTGGCGATATATTTCCCTCCGCCTGGCAATCTGATCTGAGAGGCTTGGTGTCTCATAGTGCGATGGGTCGGGAGACGGATGGCGTCGCCGACGATGTCGCAGAAGAAGTTGGCGACGTAAATTTGACGGCGAATATGGCCTAGAATACGTCCTAGCATAAGATTGTGACTTCTCGGCTTCTGGTTCAGGTTTAGGGACGGTGTATATGCTTGGGACAGGTTCATCGAGAGCGTGGCGAACTTGGGAGATGGTAGCTTTGCAGAGAGGACATTTCGGTGATTGCTCAAGCCAGCTGATAAGGCAGATGTAGTCAAAGTTTCGGTGGTGACAGGGAACAGCTTCGCAGACTTCGGTGATAGTGTCGAGACAGATGACGCAGCAGTCAGTAGCGTCTTCTTGAGTGGTCGCGATCTCGTCGAGTGTGCGTTGGAGAACTTGGCGCTGAAGATCGTCTTCAGGGTGGTCTGTTTCCATAGCTGATGGGAATAAGTCGTTTAATGGGAGTGACGCCGTATCCAAAGCACCAGCGCTACCAGACAGCAAAGGGTAGTATTGATGATGATGATACAGATACGGTTGTGGTTTGAGAAGATAAGGGAGGATTTGATCTTCTGCTTGTAGCTAGTATCAAGATGACTTCTTATATCCAAAGAATATGCATAAGGTTTATTGCATCGTGAATGATGCTTAAAGTGTATAACATGGAGTTTCTTCACATCTCAGATTGATAAGGCGATGTCGGAACGAATGAAGATGGCAATTGCGATTAGAAATGATGGAAGGTGGGGGCCCGGAACTAACTAGGTACGTACCGTACCACCCGCGCCTTCCCTGCAAATCAGTCATGACGTGGGCCCCATTTTTTCGCGTTGAGTGGCTCGCGTCTGAATCGCGTTTTATATACAATCGCGACCCTCAATTTCCACCTTCCTCATGACAACCATTTTACTACACATCTTCAGTCAAGAACACACCTCTACTCACAAAACTCGACTCGAAGAAAACAAACAACATGGCTATAGAAATGGACGAAAACTTGAAAGCAGAATACGAAAGTCATTCACAACAACTCCGCATCGACTTGAAGACTTGGGAGACAGAATGGGCAAAGACACACGACGGCAAGAAGCCAGGCAGAAACGATATCAAGGCCAACGAAGAAATTGGTAAGTCTTTTGAACCATTTAACCATACGCCTTCTCATTCTAATTATCACACAGCTTCGAAATATAAACAATACAACAAACTTCGCGATGTGCTTTCAGGCAAAATTCCACCACCCTCCAAAGAACCCAGCAAGCGAAAGCCCGATGCTCTACCAGCACAAACACCCACCAAACGCACCAAGCACATGCACACACCGTCCAAGAACCGAACCCAGGACCATGATGAGGGGCTCATGAACACGCCAGCTATCTCTCGAAAGCTGTTTAGTCCCCCCTCTGTGACCGCGGTTGGTCCGACACCACAGAGAGATGGTCGCGTGCTTGGACTCTTCGACCTACTAGTAGAAAGGGAGCTGGGAACACCATCAAAGAAGGATTCGACAAGCAAGACAGAAACTTCACGAAAAGTCAATGCAACTCCGAGCAAGAGGTCAGCTACTACGGATGAGGAGGAGAGCGAAAGGCTTGGCCGAACGCCAATGTCATCCAGCAAGCGACAAAGGTTGAACCACTTCATGACCCCATTGAAGAACAAGGATGGAAATAATAGCGCCGTAACTCCTTCTTCGGTATCAAAACTCCAATTCGACACGCCAGCGTTCTTGAAGCGCAACAGCCTCCCTGTTCTCGACGAGAATGGCGATTTCAATGCTCCAGCACCCTTACGACTCCCGCGTAAGCCTTTCACAAGAGGTCTCAGCGAGATTGTGGCCAGCCTTCGAAAGGTCGAGGAGGAGAAGTTGGATGATGAATTGGACGCACTGCACGAGGCTGAAGAAGAAGGCACGGGCGAAGCCAAGCCCAAGACGCTGTTCCCATTCAAACCAAAGGATGACATTATGGTCGATGACACTCAGACACGGTCATTACCACTTGGCGGGTTCGACGATGAAGCTCTATACGATAGCCCCGTGGAGGAGGACGGTCACCCGACCAGAGTTTACAAGAAGAAGGGACAAAAGCGAACGACAAGAATGGTCAAGATGCGCCCAACCCTAACCAAGCGACCCGAAAACATGGAAGGCAATCCTCAGAGCGACGTTGAGAATGATGAAACACAAGCTGCTGGGTCTGATTTTGAAGAAGCTAAGAAGCCCGCACAGAAGAAGGAGGGCGTGGTCAAGAAGGCAGCACGAAAGGTCAATGAGCTGGCTCATGCAAACTTCCAAAGATTGAAGCTTAGGAATAACGGAGCAAAGGGTGGGGCTGGTTTTAACAGTAGATTCCGTCGACGAAGATGAGGGATCGGCCATGTTGATCGTGGGCAAAGGAGTTATCATGAGATGCATTGCACGGCGTTCTGGTTCAAGGGATATATATACCAACAGGCAGACGAGAAGTCAGGCGATATGTTTGTCAACCCCAGCATAGATGAGCGTTTTAGATCAGTTAAACAACATGTCTTGGGAGCCATTATGGCTCGTACCTTGGTTAAAAAGATGCCCGACCCCAATATTCTAGAGTGATTGAAAGTGTCATTAACGTCGTAAAACTAAGTCGCCAGTTGCTATGCTAACTGGTAACTATTGAGAGGAAATATACATGCTCCAAAACTCCAAATCGCCTCATGCTGATATCTTCTTGGATGCACCCTCTCGTCCCCAAAAATAGCCAAATGTAGTGTAAACGCTGAAGTGTATAAAAAAATCGCTATTTCAAACCCTCCTTAGGGAGCATTGAAAGACACGCTGTAGAGATCAAGCGAATTGGGGCTGCTGTAGTAGAGACAGGTGCCTTACTCCGAGGTCTCTAGATCCTTGAGGGTCATCACCTTGGCGCCCATAGGGATCTGGCCGCCTTGCATCCTAATACTAGCATAAGGAACCCCAGATGCCTGTCCCAGTATAGTCACCAGCTCGCGGCCCGAGACAATAAGTTCTTTGCCGGTGTAGCCTTTAATAGCACACTCCTTGAAGATGTGCCCGATCAGTCGTTCGCCCAAGGTTTCGATACTCCGGCCACTAGCCCAGCCCTTGTCGTTGCTCAGGCGCTGAAGGAGGGAGAATAAGGATGTGCGAGTGGCAGTCTCCATCTCGGGCGTGGATTGAATGGTAATGCCCACCTTTCCAACAACCTGTCGTAACTGCTCGATGCACTGCTCAATACGAAGGGAACGGAAAGTGAATTCAGTTGCGAATCGACTCTTGATTCCCTGGTTGCTGCGGAGCAGACGATCCATGTCCTCTTCATAGCCTGCCAAAACAATGATAAGCTTGCGAGCAAATTGTGGCTTTGTCACAGCATCAACAAGCTCGCTGACTGCCTCTTCAGCAAACGTTCCACGGCTTCCACCGAGTCTGTATGCCTCATCTATGAAGAGTACCTTGCCAAGAGCTGATTCAAGCAGACGACGTGTCTTGGGACCAGTCTGACCGCAATATTCACCAATAAGTTGCGACGCCGAGACGTCTACAACATCGGGTGCAGCAAGCAGGCCCATGTCGTAGAAGATCTGGCCAAGCTTCCTTGCAGTTGATGTCTTTCCAGTTCCAGGAGGGCCCTTGAAGACATAGGTGAAGGGCACGTAAGGCCGAGGGTCGACGTTACGCATTCGCATACCTTGCACCATGTACTGGTACGATTCGAATTTGGATATAATCTCCTCGAAGCCGACAAATTCGTTGAACAGGGCCCTCGTGTTGGTCACGGCATGTGACAAACGGTCGTAGTTGGCGTCAAAGTCCTGAGGCTCTAGAGGAGCTTCGTCAAGATCCTCATCCTGGGGTTTATTCTCTTTGGCAATACGACGGAAACGTGCAGAGATTGCCTTGGACAAAATATTATCCACCTCACCTCCATTGCCAAAGTTGGGTCGGACAGAAGCGCGCTTCAATACCTCCATGGCAACCTCGCGGGCCTTTTCAGTGGCTACCAGCTTCTCCTTTGCCAATTTGAGGTCCAGCACCTTGCTCAAGGTTTCTTCGCTGAAGTTTTCAAACACGAATGCAGTATCCAGAGGGAACCTTCGCGCCAAACCGGGATTAGCATTGGCATACATCTCCTTCATCTGCTCGGGGTAACCGCAGAGAATGACACATCGATCCTCCCCAGCGGCGCCAGTCACTTCGGCGACAATCGTGTCGATGATTCCACCTCTGAAATCGCCATTCTTAGAACTACCAGCGCTTCCGTTGGTGCCCGGATCAAGCATGTGGGCATCATCAATGATCAGGACATTGCCCTTTGCTTCCCGAAGTGCTTCTTGTGTGTTGTTTTCGGACCCTCCGATATAGCGATCAAGAAGATCGGCCGGAGTCTTGGTGATGACGTCTCCCTTTGACAGGAGACCAAAATCTGCCAGAATTCGGCCATAGAGCTTTGCAACGGTAGTTTTGCCGGTGCCTGGAGGTCCCAGAAAAACGCGGTTTGGTGAAACGTGTAAAGGATCATCTCCGCGCATCTCCCGGATGAAGTTCTGGTTGACTTGGTTCACCACAGCAAGAATCGCCTCCTTGACATCGTCTAGTCCGACAAGTTCTTGAAGCTCCTTCCAGGCAGGGCTCTTTTCAGGGCCCAGAGAAGGTTTGTTGCCTAGCAGGTCTTCTTTCGTCATCTTGAAGTCCTCCAAATAGTTCCCTGTCTTACGGGCTTGGATAAACCGTTCGACTTGACGCTTGCAGGCTTCGAGGAAGGCCTTCCTGACAGGCCAAATGTTGCCAAACGTCTTGTCACTGGCTCCTGTGACGATTCTGCGGATTAGGATCTTGACATAGAGACCATCATAGCCACCCTCAACTTCCATTCTGCCCTTGAACCATTTGCGCATCATGCCATGGAATACCATCCGGAGTTCTTCTGCGGTATAGTTTGGCAGTTTCAGGACGGTGAAGTGGTTCGAAACTTCGGCACTGTAACCCATCAGGTCTGACAAGCCCCATTCGCCATTGCCAGCTATAATGAGGACTACCTTGCCAGGCAGGTCTTGCGAGCGAACATAGAGGCTCCACAGGTTACAATCGTCGCTGTTCATCAGATGAGCATGATCAATAATGGCAATCTAAGCAGATTAGCAATCCATAGCCTTGACAAAAAGGATATTCACTTACACAGCCACCACAGGCATTACAAGTGTTATGAATGGTGCCTAAAGTAGACGTCTTAGACATATTATAGGCCGAGAATCGGTTAATACCAGTGAAAACACCAGACTTCTTAACCACACCTAGCGACACCAGGTATTTGGCATAGAGACGGGCGAGCATTGTCTTGCCTGTCCCCTCACCTCCCATGAAAACTACGTCAAAGTTCTCCTTTTTAAGATCGGTCTCACGCCTCTGGGCAGCCTTGACTTTGGCCTTTGCTTGCAGGAAGAATGCCTTGGCTGGTTCCTGACCAGTCAAGGACATGACTCGGTCGAGGTATTTGTTCTCTGCCTTTTCCACCTCCTTTTGCCGCAGCCATTCAATTCTCGATGGAGATTCATCTTGGCAATCCTCGGGTTCTAGTCCGTCGATCGATTCGTTATCCGAGTCGTCGGTATCAGGTTGCTGTGATTTTCTGGACTAAGTTAGAGAATGCTTCCCAAGATCTCATGTTCGATGTTACTTACTCAATTTCGTCCAAAAGCTCTTCCATCTTCTTACAAAGCTCTAGGAAGGCTGGCTCTGCCAAGACAGGTGGCTCTTGGTCGGCAACAGGTGCGTCCTCAGATTCAGACTCGGAATCATCATCAGTTTCGTATGGAATATCACCATATAATTTCCCAAGACCAAAAACATCCATGTTTTGGTCATCATCTTCTTCTTCTTGACTATCCTCCTCGAGAGGCACGATTACAGTCCTGGGGCGACGATTGCGCCGCCTTCTCAAGCGGCGGCGGGGTTTGTGAATGGGTTTTTGGGTGGGAAGAAGGCCGAGAAGACGGCTCACAAGGAAATGCGGTTCATCGGTCATATAGTCTCTTGCCCATGATGGATACGTGGATTTTGGCTTCAGACCAAGCAGCCATGTGACGGAAAAGTTGATATCTGTGGATTCAAGCTCCATCATTGCATTGGAGATGGTTTGGTTTGGTTTGCTCTAAGATAAAGCTACAACTGCCAAATCGGGCTTCTCAGGTGCTAGCAAGCTAGCAAGATAAATGAACGGGCACGCAAGGTTTGGCGATAATAGGGCGGGTAGAATAACGGGAGCGGGGGGAGGGGAAGGGAGAGAATAGACCACGAGATGGCGTGGATAGAGACGAGATGGATGAGGACGAGGATGAGAGGCACACGAGAGGAGGGAGTTGATGGAAAAGAATACACGTCAAGGTTGGAGGCAGCTACTATAGCTATCGAGATTGAGATGGAGGAGGAGAAAAGAAAAGAAAAGAGTAGAGTAGAAAGAAACAAGACAAGTTCAAATTAAGGCTGAGGCGGTAGCTCTAGTAGCTGCCTGCTTAGTTGTTTGATGTTGACTGCACCACAGGCAGGCAGGCAACCGACCAACCAATGGCTCGCCCGTGTTTCGACGTGAGTGAGTACGACGGGACAGTAGGTAAGACGGGGGCTGACTTGCCTGCCAGTCAGTGCTAGAGGTAGGTACCTACATGTACATGGTACGATATCCATCAACATGTTACAAGTTGCATGAATATCTGCATCAAGATACCTAAATTTGTTTTAACTTTTGGGTACATATTCTCAACAGATGTTAGCCCCACAAGCCTACGCTATCCAGAAAGATACGACGTAATATATGGACATATGCAGTATATGCCGTGTACTCAACCCAGATCTTAAGGCATTGAAATAAGAGTCACCCCGACAGTCAAAACTGGAGCCAGGTCTACTCCCTTGCGATTCAATTCAACAAACAAACCAAGCCTCCAAATATGTACAAATCCCCTTGTCTCTCGCCTATCCCTGTACTCACTGCAACAGAAAGGTTGCCTCATGCACTGCCACGGGACAATGGCACATTGGATGGATGAGCTGAAGGGAAATGTTTCGATTGGCTGTTATTTACCTGCAAGAATTGCTGTTTGTTGAACAGGGGTCCTCTGATCGTGTGGCTGCTTGCGTTTCGGGGTCTCAAACATTTAATATTTGCTGATCTTTCAAGATAAGATGACATATCTACAGTACCTATCCATGTATGCTATGCCCGCTATTTGACCTTCTCAACAATCACCAGACTCCTCCTCGTGTCGATCTATATTACAACATTCGCTTATTCCATTGACGCGCACCCTCCTCCAGGCATCATCCTGCTACAGACTCGACAAGGCTGAATCCAAACACGACTCTCCCGCCAATCAATTCCGCCCAACCTTCCCAGCACAGACCCGTCGATGCCGAGCTGCATCCCGCCGGGGTGATGGGTTGGACCCCCGGAGGCCGAGGAGCAGCCATACACAGCACCCCAACTCCGCTGGAAGCCCACTATCCCCCTCCAGGATTTAGTTAGCGATTCGATGGAGATGGTTCGCCCTGCCGTAGTTAGCGGTGGGGCCTCAAAGGGAATTGGACGGGGAGACGTAGGACATGTTGAGCCGTGAGGGAGCACAGAAATGAGATGTGACTAAGTTACGGATACTGTACAGTCAAGATTCGAGATCAAGAATAATATGTAACGCATCCGTAAACAAAGAAGCCCTATGATAAAAGAACTAGGAATCGTCGACTCGAGAGTTGGCTGACAATGAGGCGTTACAGCGCGTAGATACTGCAAATGGACAACTGCTCTGCCACGCATCAGCCTCCAACAATGCATCTCAGGCTTACACGTGGCTCACAGGGTAACAAGATCAACTCAACATCTTTCCAAGAGGCTTCTTATAGGCGATACCAGTTCATGTTCATATCTTGTATTCTAAAACGCTCTATTGCAAATACTCCATCTATCTGTATCATCGATAGACTCCTCCCATTCTGAGGCCACCCACAAACCTCCAACAATAACATGATATCAATAAATCCCACCATCTATAGACACCTAAACTCCAGTATCCTCTGTACAAAACTATTTATTCGTGGTGCTGTGTCTCAACCGACTCGGTCTGTTACGACTCGATGTCGCCCTGCTTGGACTATCATGTTCGTATGCCTTGGGTGACTTTGACACACGACCCTCAACGGCGACAGAGCGGCGTTTGGAGGTCATGCTTGAAGAAGGAGTAGTAGATCTAGAGGAAGACGGTGTTCGACTGAACCGCGATTTTCTTTGGGACTTTACAGAACGCGGTGTGTCGACAGCTGTTGACTCGGACTCGAGTTTTTCAATGTTGACAGAGGGCGAAACTTCGACTCCCATACGAGCTGGTGCCACGGAGGAAACTGTAGTAGTGGTAGTAAAGGCATCCCCCTGAACGTGATGCTCATCTGCAAGACTCTGCACCCAAGCCTCGCGAAACACAACGCCTAAACTCACAGCCACCTCGCGCGCAACACTGTTACCAACAATCGTTAACTGGTCTGTTGGAGAACCCAGCAATACCTCATGGTCTCTAAAACCCTGGGCTCTTCGTGCCTCCATGATGGTCAGAATACGGTTCTCACGCCAGTGCAGCGTTCGGCCGTGCTTTGCATCGCACGGATTTTGAGTCGTCACGATTGTTTCAATGAGACGATCTGGTCTTTGTCGACCGTAGGCACCAGACGAAGGATTTCCGGGGCCCATACTTTTATTGGTCTTCTCGGGGAAAGCTTGACGTTCGGCCGGCGTCATGACGCCTGAGCCAGCTTTCTTGCGGTCGAGACCGTACCAAGCTTGTGCAAAGTTCATGCCCCAGGGCCGAATGGGGACGTTGTAGATTCTGCTCCGCAGTTGAGTTGTCATTCCCAAAGACATTCTGTGATCAGGGTATGGGACGCAAATATCTGGTTTCGAGTCATATACGGGCGGCAGGTCAGCCGTTGCAGCCTGCGCAGAGACAAAGTCGAATGGTGTAGCCGTTGGCATATTTCGCTCTGCCATAGGCTCTCCTGTAGGAAGGTTACCGAGACTAAAGGTCTTGGTACCTTCAGGGTGAGCGTGCGTCTGGTATGGCTGGTGGGGGAGACGGTGGCCCGGTGCAGCAAAGGCCAGGAACACTCGGCTACGACGCTGAGGTGAACCGCAGGAAGAAGCGTCGAGAAAGAAGAAGTGAGTTTGATAGCCAAGACCCACGATGGCGCAGATGAGCTGACTGAAAACATCTTGGTCGCGGTTAGACTTTCCTTGGACAATGCCTGGGACGTTCTCGAGAAGACCATATCGTGGACGGTAAAGGTCGACGAAGGAACCAAAGGCTGCGACGAGGGACTGATTCTTCCGCTGAGCGGCTGTTGTCTTGTCATTTGTCAACCGGGAGAAGCCCGGGCATGGACTACCCCCTGAGATGAAATCTACGTCCCCAATCGGAGGGACGTTGTCGGAGAAGTCACCTTCAATAGCAAGACTTTGAAGATCATCTATAGAACCAAGGAACGGAGACACCTGCCCAGGGCCTGGCGTATTGGCCATGTATGTGTGCATTGCCCTTGCGTTATAGTCATTCGCCCATCGCATCTCGATGCCACCTCCGTCTTCCAACCCACGTCCAAAGTTACCACCGCCGCAGAAGAGATCTAGACCTCGCAGTCGTGTAATACGTTCAGATGGGTCGTATCCCTGTCGTATAGAGGTTGGAGGTGCCGTCAGAGGAATGTATGACTTAAACACTCTGCCCTCTTCAAGCACTTCTTCGTGGGTAAAGTAGAAGAAACCGCCCACGCCATCGCGGTCATAAGGTGTCGGAATCTTTTCTCCTTCTTTGTAGAATCGGACATAACAAGGCTCAAGAATACGCCGCTTTGTAACCTCAATCTCAGGCTCGACGTAGCTGTACACCAGCTCGTTCGGCCGAGCGTTTGACGCTGGATCAACTTGATGTCTTCTCAACAACTTCCGAAACCTATAAATACCTGTACCTTCCTCCTCATAGAAGGTTAGAAACTCGCAAGGCTCGGATCGGCCGCTCGTCTTATCGATCATGACAAGCCGAGTCTCGCCAGCTTGTAAATCTGACTCTCGAGAAGGGGCCTTACGCATATGAGAGCAGTAAAGGTGGTCCTTTTCAAGTGTCACCCATTTTCGTTCCTGAAATATGTATGTCTGACGACAAAAGAATTCGGTCTTGGTCGCTGCCGTCCCCCCAAACTCGACGTCATGAACCCCTAGAACCTCATCCTGGGAGATCTTGGTTGTTTCATGACAGGAGCAATGGTCGGACAAGAACAACTCGTTGTTCCACGGGTATTTCATCAGACCGCAGAGTGTGTCGACTGGTCGGTAGTACCAAATTACATCGAAAGTTCTCTGCCCACGCTTGTCGATATGCACGCGTTGTACAAGGGCGAGCCAGCGGTCGACATCATCGAACCCATGTGAAATGTCGCGCCGCCATTTTGTACCAGTCGTTTCATTATCTCTCTGAGTTGAGATAGTGTCGCCCGGTTTGATGTCTTGAATTTGTTGGTGCCCTGCCGTCGACATGGTCTTGTCACCCTGGTGAACCGGTGCAGGAAGCTCGAGATGGCGCCTTAGAATCAGTTTGTTCTGCAACAACTTGGCCTTTTTGCTCAATGGCATGGCTTTGAGATGGTTGCCGAAGGGTTGGTGACTGAAACAATCGTAGATATATTGAGTCACGATCGTCGGTGGAACATTACTGCTTTTGCTGGCTTCATCTGTGGCCGACGAAGCTTGGCCGTCCGATCTCCTTGATGTCTTCACGCCCTTCTTAACCTTGTCCTTTGGAAATTTTTCGTATCGCTGGAATTCCCATATCTCCGCCCATAGAGTATGTATGTACGTCTTTTCATACCCCAGAACACCGATGGCTTCCTTGTGAAGAAACGCCAAGTTGGCAATGATTGACGTTCGAAAGTCGTCACTTGGGTGTTGTTCTTTCCAAGAGATAAATTCGGGAGCCGTGTGCATCTTTGCCAACCAGTTGCTAAAAGTTGACCGAAAGTGGAAGATCGTCACATCGTCTCCGTTCTCCTCCATTACTTTGAGATAGTCTACAAAGTGTTTCGCGAGGTCTGCAACCCATAGAAATGGGTCAAAGAAACGGCGGTACTCCTTGGCGGGACGATTCAAGCGGTAGTATATTTCGCGTTTTGAATTGAAGGCTGATCGGATCCAGATCTTGTCCCGAACTGTTGCCTTTGACAATGTCCCGTAGTTCTCAATGGGCAGCGCATTGATAGGTACCCGACGGACGAAGAGGGTTGTAGTCCCAACCCTTAACTTGCCATCGAACAGAAGGTTGCTGAAGCCCGATTTCGTATCAAGGTGGTGGAGCGTGCACATCTCCTGTTCGTATCCACGACGGTTTGAGTAGACTGCAAAGTCATCAAGCTGGAACTCGACAAAGTCGTCAATATCCTGGCCCGCTTGTGTCGCCAACTCAAGTAGTTGGGCGACAGCCTCACGTTCCTTGACGATTGGCACACCGGGCTCAAATGGTTCGTAGCATGACTTTGGTACCAACAAGAGACTTTCAGGGAACTCAACTCTTAGGGTGTCACTTAGAGGCACATCCTGGGTCTTGATGACTGCGGTGTCTTCTTGTTCCAGTACCTCAGCTGAAGCGCCCGCGCCTGCATCTGCATCTGCATCTGCATCGTCAACTGCTAGGTCAAAATCCGTGACCTCTACTGCATCCGGCTCGAGAGCGTCAAATATGCTGACATCAATACCTTCGAAAAGGTCCTCGGGACTCGAGCCGTAATTTGGAGGGCTTTGGGTTGGAGAATCCGGTGACAGATCGACCTGCTCTATAACACTCATACGCTCCTCTTCCTCCATTTCACCAAACTTGGTCCAGATTTTAGGTGAATCATGGTTGGTGTTTGTGAGCGGCTCCCTTGGAGCAAAGGCGTCTTCAAACACATCGTCTAAAGCACCATTATTGTTCAAAGATGAGAACCAGTCAGTGTTTGGGTTGCTTAATACCTCGGTTGGGAGGTCAGGCGCGTCATCTTCGTCCAGGTCGATATGCTGTTAATGATGTCAACAACTGAATGCTTTTCATGGGATGCAATCTTACCGGCATATCGAAGAATAAGGCCCATGTGGATGGATGGTTGCGTTTGAAAGGCAATTAAAAGAGAGGATGTTGATGTGCGGAAAACTCAGTTGAAAGGTAACTCCAAATCTATGCTTCCCGGAATATCTTTTGAGCAAGACGATACCATCTGATGAATCTATAAGAGTCTCTCCTTCTCATTCAATTGTTTCGAGCTATATGCGATCCAAGAGTGATGCAGAATAACATGAGGCGCAAACAAGATCATTCAGTTCTTTTGACGCGTTCAAGTAAGTGAGATGCGCGCGACCCAAACAAAGCCAAGTACCGATTCGTTAAGAACAAAGAAGATATGACTTGGTATAGAGGGTCTATCCTGTATTCAGTGTAAAAATAATTGAGTAAGGAGGCTTATTTAGTGTTGATTGTTTCCGTTAATCGAATCGCGTTTCTTTGTTTGATATTGAAGGAGCGAGTGAGTGATTGAGCGAGTCGCTGACATTTTTCCCGGTTACCGGCACTAAGCCAGAAAGGGTTGCGTGCTCCACAGTTGGCAGTTATCATGAGCTTTAGCAGTTGCCGAATACATAGACATCCTCATTGTTAAACTCTATAAAAACATACTAGTTATTAAGAAATAATAGTATTCGGTAAATTACACCCTATATTGTATTTAAAAATTCATAGTGTTATTCTTCCCATCCCTTTAGGGACGAGTAGGCACATCTGAAGTATCAGACAGGGATTCATTCAATCAAATCCTTAGTATCAGAAATACCTTCTTTTTGCCTAGGCCTAGGCCTAATAGTAAGTACCTCAGATTATATAGCTTGTAGATTACTACTTTGCCTCTTACTAAAATATTGCCTTGAGATTAGTATCTGTGGTAAATTGATAAGCAGTTAATCAATACTGGGCCTTAATCCACAGAAATACTTCAGATGTGCCTACTCGTCCCCAAAGGGATGTAGACCCTACCTTGCCCCATCGCAATCTTCAAACAGCACTACAATGAAACAGTATAAAAATAGAAGCACAGGTTTAGGTTAGGTAGGTAGGTATCTTTACTTAATAATTCCGACTTCATCTTGGGCCCCTCAAGAGTGGTGGCAATTTATTATGCTATTTTATCCACAGGACCGCGGCATTAATTACGCTGGCCTCAACTACCGGATCCAGACTACGGAGCGCCCGGATCAGCAGGGTCCTTTCTGGGGCTATGGCGATCTTCAGTTTCGTTCTGGATGGATATCCATCGCTCACCAATAATCTGGATGCTATAGGGTATAAGAGGAACAATATGAATATGTATGTATCTTCCAAAGAGTAATTCGAACATGCTCCAAGCTGGAGATCATTGGAGTACTAGAATTCTGGCACCCAACTTCTCTCGCCATGGCTACCCAACAATATATAGAGCCATAAGTTCACGATTCCATCGACGCTCCTGGGATGTTGTTCTAGCTAGTGATAGGGCTATGGTCCGTTATCGGCACTCTTCAACGATTGAACGTTGACCTATGAAGTTGACACGGGGAGTATCGCCCAAGTTGAATCGTGGGGTTGAGCCATGCTTGGGTTGCAATGGATAGCCTTTAAACAATCTAGCACCGGCTCTAAACTAATGACTCCCGTCGAGGAACCATTGTCGCATCATGCCTTAAACTCTACCGCGCCTGGTAGGGCTGACCCTGCCAGATCTCTCCAGGAGTTCCGCTTTGACTTCATCTAGCCTGAGAAACTTGGAATACGAACCAGAAAACCCCCAAAGTAGATAGATGCGACCTCTGCTCACCCTTCCCCGCCCAAGATACAAATCAAGGTCTCCTTACAGCAGCATGGCGACCCTTTCCTGCAATTCATGACGAGTTCATGATGCTTGGTTTAGGGTATTCGTAAAGCCACTTACAAGTGGTTGATTCAGCCACGAACTATTCAATGACTTCCTTGCTTTTTTTTTTTTTCGAGCTATCATAAATGATATCACGGAGATATTCGAGACCTCACAGCCTTAAACTTGTAAAAAATAACCGACGTCACAAGAGATACTTGACGACGAACTTGGCGGCCGTTATAACCCAACTTGAGGAGAGTGGACTTGATCGGCATCTCGCCCTGCAGATTTGGCATCATCCCTATGCCAACAACCAAGACCGACTCCCCTGAGACTTGCCACTCCAGAAGTCAACGGCCACCATGTGACCATGTTCATTTTGAGACCCCGGCAAGCCTCGATGGAACCTGACTGAGGCTGAAAGACAGTTTCAAGCTCAATGAAGCAATCGACTCACCCCATTGGGATACAGGGCGTCTAAATGCGATCAAAACAATGCAATGCCAATCTCGTTCCTGTAGCTCCATCGCCATATCGAGCTATGCGAGTGTCTGAGGCCGCGAGACACGACCTGTCATTGCTTGGCAGGAGATCATACCAAACATTTGTCTCGATGCACGGTAGATCCGCGATCCTGTAGCCCGGCATAACGGAACTAAATGATTGCTGGAGGGAAGAGATAACAACGCGAACAAGCAACGCCGAAACAAGCCATCGGGAAACGAGACAAGCAGTAGCCCTTTTGTTCCACTTGGAGCGATAGCTGAAGGGATAGCAACGGCATTATGCATCTGCATCACCAGCCTTCGGGACCGATATAGGAGCCGGCAAAAGATTCACATAGATGGCGATCCTGGAGGAAGCCCTCCGAGGTGGGGGCGTAAAGATGATCAGGCTGCGTGAATTGCTTTTTCCAAGTCCACGAGCACATTTGGGCACCCCTCGTGAGAACCGGCCGGAATTCGGGATTCCTGACTCAAAGCTCAGTTGCTTGCTGACCCCCAAGAGTTCCAGAGGAGTGTCTTGTCAAAAGAAAAGTAGGAAGAAGAAATAAACATGGCGGAGTAAAGAGACAAGAAGGCTAGGAGTCAGGGTGATCAAGTGATGGCCGTGAACAAGACAGTACCGAATGTTTGAGAACCTGCATATGCAGCCCAGTATCCGTTTACCTGATTGCAACGGCTTTCCGCGTTCCTATCAAATTGCGCTGAGCCGAGCTGAGGGGTGTTGAGATATCCGATGATCGCCAAAGGGAGAAGGGAACGCGCCGAGCCGAGTCATCTCATGCTGACCTGACCTGGCTTGACCTTTCCAATGGGGAAGCTGAGATTGGGCGGCAGCCAGCATTTTTGGTCACGAGCGTGAAGAAACGAGTTGGAGATAGATTAATTCACGGTCGTTAATCGTCGAGTTTGATTCGCTGCTGATCTGTATCAACGTTGCAGATACCCGAGCAGGGGTTGAAGATGCAGCGCGTATCGGTACGTGGCTTGGTTGGTCAGAGCCGCCTCACCTAGGTACAGTGCCTACAGCAGATACTGTACAGCACACACACTAGGCCTCGGCCGATGGAAGAATTATTTTTCGCAGGTCATGCAGTGTTTGCAGTATGTATGTGCAGTACGATATGCGTCTGCATATGTCGATCCAAGCATTGATCTACATTGCGAGGTTGACATTGCCAAGAGCAACGGATCGCAGCTAGCACAGTAGCCTCAAACCAAGCCTTGGCCCTGAGAGGCTGTTATTGCTTCATATACGATCTGCCTGGATTCACTTACAAGCAATGACATATGTACACGTGCAAAGGCATTGCCGCGGTTGGGTTGGGTTGTCGTCTCTCTCCGCGCGCGTGGGTGCAGGGATAGATAGAGACGGGATCGTGAGAATTACTTGTTTGGGTGCCTTGACCAAGGTTCCAGGGGGGTTGTCCGTGTCGTGGGCTCATCCTGACGTCCGCAATATCCGCTGGGACGGTATCTGTTAAATGACACTCGGGTCTTGTTCCAGGTAAGTCAGTAATTTTTGCGAATCTTTTGAAAAGGGGACCCGAGGACAGGCTATTGAAAGGAAAAGAAACGAACATGCACTGCAGTTCTCAGGCTGTTACTCTACCTCAGACGGGTTTCAGCAAAAGAAAACAACAGCCAAGAAAAGAAACATTCACTGTAACTAGGTCAGCTTCACAGGATCAGTTCACGGATCTCGCTGGACCAAACTCAAGTGACCCACCCCCAAAACTTCGTCGAAGGCTTCTGGAACAACTGTCACAAGTCATCCATACCCCTGGCTCCCCTGGGTCTTTGCTCCGGGGTCTAGGTGCGGACGTGTTTTGAGTCCTTTTCTGGTCGGCCCCATCACACGAGAAAAAGAATCATAGCGGCCCAAAGGTAACCTAAGCCTAACCAGGCCTGGGTAACCTTAGGCTAAAAAGTTGAGGTACATGTACCACCGCTGCTCATCGTGTCGTAGCGTATCGTATCCGTTCCCAGTACATATTTACAGTAGAGGTTGGAATCCACTGCTCTGGAAGCGAGAAGGAATCGAGAGGAAGTTGATGTGCAAGCGACAACAGGGAGGCATATCCAAAACATGCCTGGGTGTCCGTACCGAGGAGATACATATGGTTAAGTGACAGACTTGCTTCTTCCACCAACGCCGAAGCGACAATTGCGTCTCATCTCTTTCTCCCTAGGTGGAGATTATACCTACTATCCAACCTCCAGCTACCATAGTCTCGCAGTCAATACCGCTCCGGGACACCAAAAAAAAAGAGGTTAGAGTTCCCCGCGTAAACGGATCAATTCTCCTTCTTCTCACGTAGCACAGACTTTTTGCAATGAAACAAAACAACCAGAGCATCGAACTCTGTCTGTGCGAGCAACCCCCTGGTGTCGTCGTTTTGACGCTGCTGTCATAATGACCATGGGCCAAACCCTATTCGGGCTAGAGGCCGTTGTTTGATAGGTTCTCTTGGCCCTGCGCTTCGCTGCTGAAGATTGCGATGCTACCGTATGTTTTCTTGGCTGTGTTAAGTACATAACTTTTGCTACTAGGTTGCTGTATTACACGCAACTGTTACGGCGCAGCTGGTTTCATTAATCGAGTTGCCCCGAATAGAGCCGTGATTGTTCGACGATTTGCACCATCTGGTTAACTTCTCCGAAATAAGAGGATCCCTAGCCTGGCCTGGCTTGGCTCGGTTCGGTTCATTGCTTCAACTGACGCCGGCGTAGACGCACGCGACGAGTGGAGTTGATTCCATCCATCGGGTCCGTCTCCATAAGTGCCTCAGCATCGGGATTCCCTTCAAGACTTTGACTGTCTAGTCTCGCTCTAATAGACTTGGATTTCTTTCTTTCTTTTTGCCTCTCACTAGTACACTGTACACACTTTGGCTTACACCAAACTAGGTGCTAGCCAAATTGTCAAGACTCGGGGCTAAGTCGGAGTAGGTCATACTATTAGGAAGTTCCGTGTCGCTCATCGGGATGGCTTACACACAACAGTCTTGGCGTAGCTAAGAAACAAGCCGAGAAGTCAACCAAGCCAAGCGGAACAGGTTCCACCAGACAGAAATTCCCCTGGGGCCGCCGCTCGGAGACTTGGGACAAGAGGACAGGGCTAGGAAGCTATCGCTGTCGTAAAGATCCGATCCCTGGAAAGTTTAAGAAGGTTGGAACAGCCGTTGACTGGAGGAAAGCCATCGACGGATCGGTTAACCAACCGGAGGACCCTTATTACAACGGATTATTCCTGCTTGTAACCGTTGTTGCTTAGCAGTCAGTTGTTGGTGGTGGGTCATGAGGAAGAGAGCAAAGAGAATAACCATGCTCATGTATCAGAGGCAATGGCCATCGTGATAATTTGGGTCTGAGGGAATTGTGTGTCTGATCTTTCTTGCGGTGAGAATATTCTCAGCGGCTTGATTGCGGATGCATCGTCGTGAAAGACGAAAAAACCCTGGTGTGTAATAATGTAAATGTGGATGTGGATGCGGATGCGGATGCTAGGAAATACTGTACTGTAACAAGATTATTTTAGCGTATCCGAGAATGCTGATTCACACGATGGTTAGCTAGGCGAATTGATTACTGAGTGTAGGTAGTATTGTGTTGTAGTTTGTTTTTCAATTTAATATTAAACACGAAACTCACCTCTGACAATGAACCCTTGATATATAACGATGCCCAAATATTTTCATCTTCGCACAGGACGCATCGCACGCCCACCACCCATTTAGCACCAGGGGGAGTTTGATTGTTAGGCACTAAGTTAAGTTGGTATTTAGCTGCCCTGACGTGCCGGGTGCCGCACAGGCTACAGTACAATGCCAATTCCCGTACTAGACTCAGCTAGACTAAATAAAGAAGAAAAAAAGAGCCCACTCGTGGAATCGGCACTCGCATGGGTACCCTCTCCCTCTCCTCACCCACACACAATCCTTGTCTTTCCGTAGGTACCCACCTCTTGGAAGCAATGGAGACGAGTTTCCCCATGTCCTGTCCTATTGGATCTGTATGTTAACTAAGTATCTAATCCCAGCTCGGCCTGCTCAAACGGTTTCTCAGTTCGCGAAGAGGGGCCTTGTCTTAAAAAACGCCCACCCCCACAGCCACGAGCTTCAAGTCGAATTGACATCTATCGAATCCAAAGCAAAAAAAAAAAAAAGCCTCGACTCGACTCAACTCTACGGACGGACTAAACTGAAGGGTATGGCATAGACAAGCTGATCTTCACTCACTCACCCACCCATTATCAGCTGCTTAGGGTCTCTACGTTGCCTTATTTACAAGCATCGTCATCCTCGTCCTCTTCTACCTAAGCTTCCGCTTCCTTACCTTCAAACTAAACCTTGTCCGTCCGTCCCGTCGTTTCCGTCGAATCCCCTTCAATTGCCATCCTCCTCTTCCATCATCTCCTCCTCATCTTTGCTTTCTCGATACGATTATTTGGGTTCACGGCTCCCTCTGCGCTGCAGCCGCTACTTTCCGACGCCGATATATCATTCCGTCTCGTCTCACCTCCATTAATTGCTTGCTTGCCCCTCTCTTGCTTGCGCCTCAACTTTCAAAACTACTGCTTGTTTGTTATCCTTCTCTTTTTCCCCGCGCACCTCTACGAGCGAGTCAAGCCTTTTTTTCGCTTCTTGCTTAACCTGATACGTTTATTTCACGACTGGATTTCTTTGTTCTGTCGACAATCTTGCCCGGAGCGATTGTACATCTTGGGTGCTGCCACCTTCATCCTGGTCGGACTCAGCATCGAACCAAGCAGAGAGCTCCGAAAGCAAACATCCATCCATCCATCCATCCATCCACCCAACTCAATCTGATTCATCCGAATAAAGACAGTCCCTGGCGCACCGAAACTCAATCAATTGAACCAAATCTTCAACAGCTGCTTACATTCCTGTTTGCTGTAGCCCTGCTGCACACTGCAACTGCACTGCACTCCACGCGCCATACCATATCGTACTACCACGCACACCCACACTCGTCGATCGCCCCCGGCCCCAGCTCGCGCCTCAGCTACCTATCGCCCCGACACCTCCATCACTCCAACTTATATTACCACTACGACGCCCCGAATCAGCTTCAGCTTAAAAATCAAGCTTACAATACAACTCTCTCCCGACGTCCCTCGTGCAGTGTCGCGCTGCCAAAAGGGAGACCCCTCCCTGTCTCGCAGCCTCTCCCTCGTCCAATCGTCGATACTTAGTGTTCGATTTCCTCTGCCGCGCTTCGATCCCGAGACGATACGTCATGACATACATTGTAAGTGTACAACACAAACATCTTTCAATCAAATCTCCATGTCTTGCCATGTCTTGCTGTACTGTACAACCACATGCCAACTCCTGCCACGTCCGACGTCGCACCCTTCACGCTCCGCCCTCCACGTTCCTGTTCAACCGACGCCCTGGTCAGTCAGTCAGTCAGTCAGTCAACGAGCACATCCATCAATCACACACCATTTATTTCACATGGTTGATAGCTTGTCTCAGCAGATCCCTGTCATGTCTGTTTTCTTTCCTTCTTGAGCCTGCCTTTGCCTCTCTGCAGTCTCGCCCGCCCTGCTGGGTCCAGACATTTCTGGTACCTTTCCTTTCCCAAGATCTTGCACACTCATTTCTGTCATATATCATGCTTGCCTGGTATGGTCCCATTCCCATCCATATACATACATACAGCAACCATGCCTTGTCTCTCAACAGCGTTGCTTCTTCATGTGCTCTCAACCTTCCCTTACTTTTAACCCTCTTGGCCTTATCCTCACATCCCTTTCCTTTCCACACCCTCGTTTCCTTGCTGCCAGTCCGTTGACGGCCCGTCTGCCGTACCCCCTAATGGACCCCGAGCCGCCCGCCGGCTGTCTGACATGCACATTCACATTCACTTACTCACTCACACCCTGTCATGTCCTGTCTTTTCTCTCTTCCTTCGCATCCCACATCCCACGCACCAAACTTTGCTTGTGTGCACACCCTTGGCTAGGCACGAACAATACACAGGCGCACACAGACATGCAATACATCCATCCACACCGCTTCACCGCTTGACTATGACTGTCCTGCCCTCGATTCAGCGCTGGCGGTACCCGGGGCAATCGCGATGCTTTCCTCTGGAATCCTAACTCACCGAGTGCCACATCACTTCCCTACCTCAGCCCCATGACCCCAAAGTACGGCCCGTTGCTGGTTGGAAAGGAGACAGGGCAACCAAAACAAGCTCCGTCCGTTGACCGAGATAATTATGACTTGCTTTGTTCCTATAATACCAACCATGTCTCCCATCGCTGCCCCCTTGCAACCCAACCCTCCTGTTCTGAGGCCTATTTATCCCATACATGATCTATCCCTGTCGCATAACGTCATGGGCGTTTTGACATGATATACTTTACCCAAAGCCATCCCTTTCTTCATATGATCGGTTCCTCCTTGCCAGCTTGTACACTATCTGTTACTCTTATATTCTTTTTACTCTTGCGCCAACTGGCTATCTTGAGAAATGCGCAAGAACCAACCACTAATGCCGTCTTTCCAGCTATGTCTTGCTCACTATTGCGACCTCCATGGCCCGACCCCCTTGATGGTCACTGAGGGTCTGCCGGCCTCATGTACCGTCTGCTTCGAGGATGGTACAGATCCTGCCGATAACCGGCCACGAACCAGCGTGCATGCATCCTCGGTTGCCCTCAACGCCGCATTAAAGAACCTCGACCTATCTCGGAGCGCTTCAGTGTCAGGTACCGAGCAAGAGGCTCAGGCGCAACGGGCAGCGCTATTGCGACACTCCAGCAACGCAACTCCCACTGCCATCGATACACCTCCCGAAAGCCCGCGACCAGTTCCTCCCAATCCACGACGCGATTCGAGTTTTCGAAGAACCTATGATGAGACTGTCACAAAGAAACAAGGCCCTTGCGATAACTGCGCAATGACCTTGCCACGACAACAAGCAGGATCAAATAGTGTTCACTTCGCAAACAGCACCCGTGGACCAACATTGCGCACGCGTGCGCCTGCAGAACGAGTATTCGGAGCTGGAGGTCAGGCATCACCCCCCAACTCGCAAACCTCGAGTGATACCGATGGCGATCGAGACGAAGACCCTCGGGCTCGGCAAAGAATCACACCCTCGGTCAGCTCGCGCAATACTTCGCGATCAAGCAAGAGTGGTGGCACAGGCAACTCGACCGCAGCAGAACGGACACCCTTCCACGTTCACTACGTCGACTACACATCTACCCACGATCCGGTGCTCCCCGACTCCTTCTCTCTTATCCGTGCTTCTTGCTTGCGCACTCTATCCTTCGAGACACTACCCCGGGCTCCATCTACGGCAACTCCCACATCGCCCGTCACGAACTCTTCGCCGGCCTTTGTCACGACACAGAGCGCCGGCTCGGCTGTCACAGGCGGCCCCATATTTTTCGGCGACGCCCTTGCTGGTTACACGACGGCTTATATCTTCCGTATTCCTGATGTACACGCACGGGGTCATAAGCGAGTTTATGCCTTCTTGGCACTGAGTACTCACCGAGAGCGCCTGGCCATGAAGACATTTGCCGTGGTCTCAACCGCCTTTCGCGAGCTTGCTACCTGGATACAGCAATTAGCTGAGGCAGAGGCCGAGCGAGCAGCCGAGAACTCTCCTATTGGCAGCAGCATTTACGGGGGTGGCTACGCACCTCCACAACCAACTGTCGAGCCCTCTGCAGGTGCTGATCGCAATGGCAGTAGCTTTCTGACAGGTGGTAGCGGGTTCACCCGACGGATGGGTGGTGGCCCTGGTGCCTCAGCCCCCAAAGCCCGTGGTCTAGCGGAGATTGTTGGGCAGCCTGATATCTTTATTGAGCTGCACCGACGTTTTGTTCACCTGCTCTTTGAAGTCGGTGTTACCTTGAGCTCGTAATGAGCTGTTTGTGCCTATCGGCATGCTCTATACGTTTTTCTGCCACGGCATCCCCAACCGCCACCCCCCAGACTCTTGATGACTCTCATCACACTGTTTTACCGGGATGATTGGGTCGCCGCAGATATACCCCAGCCTTACCAATCTTATTCTGCGTGCCTGAGCCAATAAAGATGGACCGGTCAATGACGGGTTTCTTTTTTTGGTTCGGCACTTCTTTGTCATCTTGGACCAAGAAGCGACGTATGATTACACATACGAGCATGCATACATACCATACCTGAGAGTAATGGTAATGGCTAATGGTTAATAACTCAATGAAGCAACGATCTCAATCGATAGCTGCAGTCAGTCGTTCAAGGCCTTTGGGTCTTTTCTATGTTTCCTTTTGCCAATGCTTGAGGATTCTTGGCCACGTTGCCTCCATACTACTACTACCTACACCTTTCCGCCCGTCCGCCCGGAAAGCTGAGTAGATAGTTATACCCCGGCGGCCGACTCGCCAAGAGCCTTGTGTAACTGTATTCTTACATGTATCGCCTTTGGAAGGGCCTCACCTCACGGCGTTCTCACCCGGCATCTTCTTGACCAGGTACTTGATTCCCATTTGGTATTTGCAGCGTGTTTCTTTCTTTTCTCTACTTTTGTGCGTCGAGGACTCGTCAGGACGGGAACTCACAAAGGGAGCGAGTGAATCAAAATAGACAGGGAAGCGAAATGGGAAAACAAAATGGAAAAGATGGTGGGATTATGGAGTTTGGGTGAAATAATCAACTGTATTTTACAATCCTGTACCTGTCCTCAGTTTTTTTTATGAGCAGCAGGGAGTTGAAACGGTTCATGTTGATAGATTTGTACGGTATTTTAGACATGGAATGGTTGGAATTGGAATGAAATGGAAAGGAATGGTTATTATGATGACCTTCGAATTTAATATACCCTTTTTTATCGCATCTTGATCTACATACTTGTTGTTCTGTGAATCATCCAAAGCTTTGGGAGGTCCAAGGTGTCTATCCTATCCTGCCAATGCTGTTGAGATTGCAAACTCAATTGTTGAGAAGCTGGGATCTCAGTCATCTCGATTACACATGTTATCAGGGTAGTGTTTTATCGCCGCTGACATTTAAAAGTGCAGCCATTGATACACATAGAGTATCACCAATGTTACCTGAAGTCGTATCCCGCCTCGCAGGCGGCTGCAGTGTCATGTTGTGGCCTGAGAAGTTCTTTAGAAACATGTGACAATCTGACATACTCCATGACAAGATTCCACAAGAGCGACTAAAAACAACATGTCATTGATTAGAGTCAAGTCACGGGTGTGGACTGAACAGACAAAGTCATATCGCTTGCGCCGATTCGGCACGTTGATTAATCCTAGTCTACCGTCCCAGCCTCTAAGCCGTCTCCCTCCGTATGCACTTTTCCTTTGCATAACCCCTTAGCCTGGAAGTTGACGTATGTAATACAGCGTAGATGACACAAAAGCGTGTGAAACTCGATTGACGACCATGTTGATTTATTTGTAGAAATCGAACTTGTTCTCTTCGCCAGTTCCCTTGACCTGGCTTGAGTAGGCGTCCTCGAGATCACTCTGGATGATATTGTAGCGGTTCTTGCGCACGGCACGCAGACCTGCCTCCTGCATGATAGCGGCGATAACAGCACCGGACAGAGGGTCGTTTCGGACGATGAGGGAGTCCAGATCGACCTCAGGGGCCAGACTCATCTTACCAGCGATGGTAGAGAAGATGAGACGTCGTTCACGGCGATCACGTAGAGAGGGGAATTCGATCTTTCGGTCGAGACGTCCGGGTCGGAGAAGAGCAGGGTCGAGAGTGTCGGCTCGGTTGGTGGCCATGATAACCTTGACGTTGGCGGTCTGGTCGAAACCGTCCATCTGGTTGAGAAGCTCGAGCAGAATACGCTGAACCTCTCGATCGGCACCAGTCTGAGCGTCGAATCGCTTGGTGGCAATGGCATCGATCTCATCGATGAAGATAATAGCGGGAGAGTTCTCGCGAGCCATACGGAAAACGTCACGGACCATTCGGGGACCCTCACCCAGATACTTCTGGACAAATTCGGAGCCAACAACTCGGATGAAGTTGGCGGTGGTTGAGTTGGCGACAGCCTTGACAAGCATAGTCTTGCCGGTACCGGGAGGACCGTAGAGCAGAACACCTCGGGGAGGGTCAATGCCGATCTGCTTGTAGAGGTCGAAGTGTGTCAAGGGCAGCTCAACGGCCTCACGTATCTCCTGCTTCTGCATATCCAGACCACCAACATCGGCGTATGTCACATCAGGCTTCTCGTCGGCACCAAGCATGGCAATGGAAGAATCGGCCTCGGGAGGGAGGATATCGACGAGGGCGTTGGAGTGACGGTGGAGGGCAACTGAGGAGGAAGCCTTGAGCTTCTCGCGATCGAGGGTGGAGAGGATTCTGACGACATAGTTGGATCCCGTGCTGGACTGAACAATACCAGTACTTTGAGAGGGACTGGTTAGCTAGCGTAGTGAGACGGTTGCGGGTGGGAACATACTTTTGATCAATGGCTTCCATAAACTGCCCGATAACCAGTGGTACACTCTGAATTCGCTTGATCTCTTCTTGAGCTCGCACAAGCTCACGCTTCAAACTCCTACAAAGAATCAGCACACTGTGATAAACTCAAATTGAGTTAATGAATTACCTTTGCTCATCCTTGATATACTCTTCTTGCAGCTGGATATACCTGTACCAAAGCTATCAGTTCCCCGCCACTTCGCAACACGTGTAACCGGAATATCGTACTCTAGTTGCCTCTGGAGCTTCTTGAGGTTCGCGTAATCGTCTCCTCCATCAGTTGATACACCCTCGAAGTTATCAATGGTGGGAATGGCCGAGTGCGCAGCCCTCTTGTGAGGTGCCACTTGGTTTGCTGGGTTTTCGACAGCGACGTCACCCATTTTTGCGCTTCTGCTGTTTGATGAAGGTGCGTGAGAGGTTTGTAGGACAGGGGTTGTTGCGAGTTACGGGAAGAAATTCGTATGCGATAGTCGTCGGGGATGCAGCGCTTGGTTGTTGTTTTGGTGGTTGAGGGAGTGATGGAGCTGCTTCGAGATGATGCCAGGCGCCAGCAACGACGACGACGACACTGGAAGCTAAGGTAACCTAGCGCGGCATGAAGCCTTAGTCAGCCAGGTGTGGCTGCTCACGTGACGTCAAAAAGTCCTGAACCTCAGCCAAATGTTGATTGGCCCAGAATATCCCTTCCCAGGCAGGGCGAAGTGGGCGGGCAGCTGCAAGGCTCCAAGGCTCCCACGACCCCAGTGCGAGCTTCCGTGAATTAGATTGGCCGATTATCGGGGGATCTGCCTCCACAAAAGACCAAGGACGTGGGGACCCTGAAGGGGACGTTTCTGGAGGGAGACATGAGAGATACAGTGGCATTGCGCCTCTATACTTCTGGCGCTTGTCCCTTCTGAGGCTCTGTGAGTTCATTAACCTGGGAATATCTTAGTGGCTTAACTTGAATCAGTCTAATGTTGATAGCTGGATGGCGGTTTTGCGGTGAGAATAGACTCATGACCCTGCTGATAAGCCTGCCCCGCGATGTTTGAGGAAGGGCATTCATACAGTGATTACAGTATAGAGTAGTATCGTCGGTTACTTTTACTGTTTTACATACC
Organism: Fusarium verrucosum; assembly: GCA_013623715.1. Taxonomy (NCBI): domain Eukaryota; kingdom Fungi; phylum Ascomycota; class Sordariomycetes; order Hypocreales; family Nectriaceae; genus Fusarium; species Fusarium verrucosum. The sequence continues at coordinate 195,793 of JABFFJ010000267.1, forward strand.
TAGAGGTCTGGTCTGGTACTGTACAAGGCGTTGATGTTGATCTCGCTAGATGATCATACAGTAACTACAAGTACCCTTATGCATTGTTTCAAGTAAACCGATGTACCGGCTTGGACTGTGGCTGGCTTATCGGCGTCGCATCACTCGCCCGTTCACGGGATGATGCGGCGGTGATTCACTGGGTGGTGCCCGTCTCGACAAGTCACCTTACCTGGCTGGCTCTACAGTACCTTTTTGAAACCACTTGTTTCCTTCTCTCTTCTGACTTGTTCAACCTCCAACAAACTCAATCTTGTTCCTTGTTTTCTTCTTTCTCGGTCGCCTTCTCCCAATACGCACGCAATCTTGCCTTGCCTCTCTTATCGCTCTAACTAATCAATACCTACTTTAACTGTACAAACGACTCGGCGTTTCTTTGTTGCGTCATCCTCTCCCCTCCAGACAGACAGACAGTCATCATCTTGTCTCCCTGCCGTGCCGTCCACGACTCGGCCGACGCTCGTCACACCAATCAATACCATACCCCTCGTTTCATACCGAGGTTGCTTCTTTGTCTCTCTCGCAGCTCAACATCACAATGTCGTCCTCTATTGCCATTCCCGCTGGCCCCTCGGCCACTCGCTCATTCCACAAGGGCACCGGCTCTTCTACAAACAGCCCGTTTGGCACGCCTTCGTCTTCCCCTCCATCCGCCCGCAAGGACAAGGCCCTGCACAACCGCCGCCCGAGCCTCCTGAGTACGTTGAAGCAACCCAACCCGGATCCCCCGCCTGACATGCATGATACGATTGTCTTGTCATGTGGATATCCACCTTGTTCTTTCACGGTAACTGACTCAACTTGCTAGGCTCCTCACTCTCTAAGCAAGAATGCACCGTCATCAACATTGGCGACCCGGAAGGCCCTCCCCGGCTGGTGAGTGTAGACAATATCGTACTCGGTTTCAGGTGTACTGACTTTCGCTAGATCTCTTACCTCTCCTCCAGCCAGGGTTTCGCTTGGAACCCCGGTATGTTGCACTCATATCATTCATATCCACCCGACCGGCCACAGCTAATAAATGATAGAAATCTTTCTCCCATCCTATATCGACTGCGACTACATTCCTCTCGAGAACCGCCGGGACCCCGTCCATGAGATCGTCCTGACCGATGACGAATCCAAGAACCTGCTACCTCAATAAATCGCCTACCATTGCATTCGCATAGCCGGAACAGCCCACCATAGACATTTCCTTCTCACGAGATTCCCGATTCAATGACAGGACTTCCATTATTCGATTATAGTTTTACGGCGTTAGGATTCCCGCGGCTTTCACTTTTCACTTTTTACTTTTCACTTTACCTTCTTCAGCCAGGCAAGACACTTGTTTTAGGCCCCTCAAAGCATGGGCATTGTTTGGTGGAGTATTATATCGGGACAGGGTCCCTGGTCAACTGGCTTGACAGCCTCACTTTTAGGTTTTGGCTTTCGCGGAGTATCTCAAGACATGGCAAAGCATTCATCACCTCAGCGTCCGGCAAATTCGGGATCGATTCTTGGAATTGGATGGGATGGGAGAAACCTCGACTCGCGGGCTAGATTGAAGGGATTGTTTTTGTTGCTTTTTTGGAGGTGGTTTTCAGACCAAGGTGCCTCTTTCATTTTCGTCATTTGCGACTGGGCTGTTTTTGAGGGATGGGATGGGATGGGTGGCGTTGAGGTAGGACGGTGTTTGCTTGTTTGTTTGTTTGTTAACTCTCCTCAATTCAATTCACATGACTTTAACTTGACATCAAATGACACCTCATACGGTGATGGCTCCCCGCTGGCACCAATTACCGACGGCCGAGATGAACCGGTCCTACCGCGAACCCGCCCGGTCCGGAGCTAACAATATGGGGCCGGTCGGGACTGATGTCATTGAGACCCAAAAAGCAAGTTCCGTCTTTGGTATTAGGACTTCTTTGGCATTAGGACGCCATTAAAGATCCCCATCACGATATCAACTCTTTACAACTCCCAAGACCCGTCAACATTTCAGAATGAGCTTGCTTTAGCATTCGCTCAGCTCTAATAATTCCGCCTCCATCGTACCATCCAGTACTGCCCAGTATCTAACTCGGCCGGCAATGTCAAGCGCATGCGAATTACACAATTCACCCGCTTGGGCAGCAAATATGGTACCAATTGATAGTGAGGCCTGCAATCTCGGCTGGCCTCGTTCTCAAAGGGTCCACCTTGTGCATCACAGTCGGTGAACATGTCGAGATTTATTGCTGGCAACATCACGAAGCATCAATAAAGGCACAATTTGTGTGAATGTCTAGTACATACGACCATAGTTTGCAGAAAATACGGGATCCCGTCAAGTTCATTCATTCTGTACAAGAGTCGTAGCTTTCTGAGGTCGAGGCCTCTGTTTTCAGCAACCGCTGTCCTCTCTTTTGGGAGGACCGCAAGTTTCAATCTGGCCAATTGTAGGTTAAGGTTACACACAATATGACAAGAGGTTAACAAAACAACTACAATGGACTACTGAACTCTGTATTTGAACGGATATATGCTTGAGTAAGAGGGAAGACTCTATTAGCTATGATACATGTTTTGTCTCGGCCTCTTGAGCTTATATATACACAGCTGTCACTCCCCCAACTGAGGGTAAATGTTAAGCACAATAACGTGCAGTCAGCTTTAACACCGAAGTTTACCCAAAGATGCCTCCCCTCCGGCGCCGATTATGCTCCCTACCGTTTACGATAAGACGGAGCCGGTATTCGGGCCCGCGAGGTTTGGAAAGACGATTCTCTGTGCCCATCTTGTTGATCATCTTTCCTCGAGCCTGGGTGCGCCTGTTGCCCGTTTCTTCTTTTCGTCAGATCATGCGAGCCGGGAAGACCCTTTTTTAGCCATTAGAGCAAGCATGGATTTCCCAAATCATATCACAGAATGGCGATGGATCTCTGATGTAGACGTTTTGGCGACTCGCGTAACCATCATCAGCCTCTTCAAGCAGCTCGTACGCGACATTCCTGGATGACCAAGACCACCTTACACATCCAGAATACAATAAGGATACTTAGCATTCCAGAATCTATATTCTAAGATAAGTTAGTGTTTAAAGACGCTATAGCTTGTAACTTGTACGCCAGTTATATTGTTACCAAGTGTGTAAATATCTCTGCCGGTAATAGTCCACTGAACACTCCTAGGTTCCCATTGCTCTCTGTATACCTATATAAAGGTTGACTGTTTCCTGGAGGTGTTTTCATTACTTGGTATGCGAACTAACATTAATAGACTTACTTAGTTATGTATATACTAGCTGACGGTTAGGGTTGGCTTCCTTTCACTTTCTAACTATAGTGATAGTTTTGGAGCTGTTAGTGTTATAGGAAGGTCCTTCGAAAACGGGGTTTCTTTCTTCTGGTTCTTCTATGAACGCGTAGTCATTTTCCACGTGATGACCGTTGTGTCCCGATCTGGCCATGTTGATCATTTTCATTGCCATCTGTGGTTCGTTTTTCTGAGTGACGTTGAGCTGTTTCTGTCTGTTTTTAGGACTGGCTTATATTTTTGGTCAGTCTTGACGGGGTTCCTACGTTCTCCCTTCATAATATCCCTTCTTGCCACAGTTGAAGCAAGTAACCTTGGACTTGTCCTTTCTGATTATTACAATCTCTATTAGTCCTGCTGCTGTTTTGTAGGAAGTGTCGTTTTTCCTTTTATAGTTCGGATTGGACTGTTTATTTGAGTTCGTTAGGAAAAGAGTGATATGAAGGTTTTCTGACCCCATCCGAGGTTGGTGGCTAACTGAAGGAGTTCTGTTCTATACTCTTGAGGGTAATTTCATATGTCGGAGTGTTTTGATCCTGCCTTCAGTCTGCGCTTCCTCGTTCACTAACCCAATAGCTTGTTTCACTATGTTAGTACTTTGTGTAGATTTGATAGGTCCTTGGTAACAGTGCGTATTTGGGTCTACCTATGTTGGAACTCACTTTCTATATCCACTCCGGCGTCGATGCAACAAACTACAGTACCCACCTGCCTGTGGATAAAAGATATAAATACAGCATCAACGCCTAGATACTTCTAAGTGCACCATCTCCGCAACATCTACTGTGTTCTTTTTGATCTTGTAAAGCCTTAAGCTTATTTTTTCCTCCAGAGCTTATTTCTTCTTCTTCATCTCCGCAACATCATTTCAGCAAAGATGTCTTCCCCAAGGCCTTTTACCCTTCCCAAGCTGCCGAAAGAATTACGCGAAGCAATCTATGCGCATCTGGAAAGCGACGATATTAAGAATCTACGCGCAACATGCTCGGCAATAGCAAAGCTCATCCCTTTGAGCTTTAACCGCGTTTTCATCTCAGCCAACTCTCTCAATCTTAAAGTATTCCGAGCAATTGCAGATGATGATAGTATCCGCCACCAAGTCACTGAGATTGTATGGGACGACGCGCGCTTGACCACAGGACTAGAATTCGAGGAAGATCGAAATGAGTACGAAGCAGATGGCGTCAGCCCAGATGATATCGTGACCGATAATGGGTGTCCCCTTTGGTTCAGAAAGGGGCTCTCTGATTATGGAAATACAGGCTCTTACATTCGTCCTGATTATCTTATGGCCGTTGAAGACTCCTGGGCCTATTACAAACCACTACTCGAAGATCAGCGCCAGGTTCTTGCGTCGGATGCAGATATTGAGGCTTTCAAGTATGGCTTGCAGCGATTCCCCTCGCTTAAGCGCATAACTATTACACCTTCGACGCATGGGAGAATACGAAACCCGCTCTATAGGACACCCATGATCAGAGCGTTTCCTCGCGGGTTTGATTACCCTATGCCTACAGCATGGCCTGGGTATACTGAAGAGCTGTCGGAGCCAGTCGATGTGCTTCCGTGGGTGGCAAAGAAAAATAGACCCTATCAGGAGGTGTATGGTCCTGATTGCACTGTCGAGGCCTACAGGGCTAAATGGCGTGGCTATCGGGTAGTGACTCGAACCCTGGCGGAGCATAACGATCACCATATCACCGAACTTTATATCGGGGGTAATGAGGTTGGAAGTGGACTGAACTGCCGGATCTTTGATAAACGCTGCATTGAGTATGACGATCTAGTAACCTTGCTAAAGCGTCCTGGCTTCCGTTACCTTAACCTTGACCTTTTTACAGGCCTCCTCGAATGCAAGGACTGGAAGTCATACAAGACCGGACTTTTGCATGATGCTCTGGCTCAAGCTAAAGATCTTGAGTATATCTGCTTGCGCAGTACCATGGAGATCAACGGTGGATCAAGTGAACAGCTTGATTGGGAAAAAATCGAGAAATATGCCTTTCCACTTCGGACTATCTTTCCTATTGATCAGTGGCCACGGCTCCGCCATTTCGGAATCTCTCAACAGCTCGTACAACTCGATGACTTGATAGAGCTTCTTTCCGGTTTGCCACTAACTTTACGATCCATCGAGTTGAGTAACTTGGCATGGGCAAGTTTGACTCATCGAACCAGAGAGTTGCTGCATAGTATGCGTGATGTCCTTGACTGGCGGTCAAGGCCTGTCGAAGAAAGACCCAAGATACACATGATTGTTTCTGGGTCACCAACGGGCGATGGAGATAAGGACGGATGGTATGTCGAGATTGACGACCTTGTCTATTCGTTCATCTACGGAGAAGGGGAAAACCCTTTTACTGAACATCCAGACATAATATATCCTTGGGAAGGAGGCGTTAGGCGGGATATATTCAACCCTGGTTTCAAAGTGCCACACACTAATGAGAATTACTTTTTAGTAACAGGTATATAAAGTAGGCAATCAATAGACATTCTTTTGCTTTTGTATATGATGCCCCAATAAGCTAAGCTTTGTGTCCCCCTCTTTGATATAGAAATCAAAGTCTAAACACCAATGCAGACATTATAATCCGGCTGGAGCGCAGAACAATCATTCTTAACGGCAGGGTTCCACTTGTAGAAATCGTCAAGTTTGATCTTGTTGGCATTCGCAATGGCCCAACAACCGTCACCCTTCTTCACTTTGTAAAACGATTTGCAGCCCTTGACCATACCAGTCTGAATGGGGATCGACGTAGAAGACGCAGTTTTGGTGGCAGAGGCACTTGTAGTTCCGGATTTAGCGGTGCTAGTGGCGGCGGCGGTGGTGATGACGGGGACTGAATCATGCTCACCCGGAGCATCGCCGTCTGGCCAAATTGAGACGCAATACCATGTACCCATTGCGAGCCCAGTACAGTCTTTTCCAATAGTTGGATTCATGGCGTAGAACTGATTGATGCTGAGAAAGTACTGGGCCATAATGTTTTCGCACGTGTTGTAAGACATAACCTGATGGTATCGTGTGCAGTTCTCTGGGGTTCCTGCGGCCAGAGGTGTAGGCGGCTGAATATCCGCCTCGGGCACTACAGAAGTGAAGTGACTAGTCAGTATTTCAAAGAATATTACTGACTCTGAGACGGTAGGGTAGGGTGAAGCTTACCTGGCGTAGGAGAGGCTAGCATCACACAATACGATGAGTTGGCCGAGAGGGTACATGGGTAAGTATATGGGTTTGCAACAGCCTTGGCAGTTGTCACGGCAAATGTCTCTGCGTCCTTTGACTCTGCCAACGATGGATTCCAAAGAATGAAATCCTGCGGGGATTGATCCCAAATATAGCATAAACTCCAGCAGTTGGCAACGGGGTTATCCGTAATGTTGGTAAGGTAAGTATATCTAGGTACCGAGAGGTCAGCCGTGACACATGTAACAACTCGGAACGTGAGGGCCTACTGGACACAATCTTTGCGGGTCCCGTTGGCGATAGGAATCACCGAGAGGGCAGGCTTATTTGATTTTACTGGGGGATTAGGTAGCGTCGTTGCTGGCATTGGCTTGATGGGCGGTCTCGTGGAGGAGCCATCGTATCCGGGGTAGGTAGAGATATAACCGACAGGTTGGACACAGTAATGGACGTCGGCCAGCAGATTGGTACAATTCGAGAAGAGCTCCGGGTTCAGAAACAGGCTGTAAAGATACAAGTCAGTCTAAGAAGTGGCCAAAGAGATATGGAGGGGTGCCTTACAAGTCCTTTCGGGTGATGGTGTTGTTTGTGGCGATGATAGAGCAATCATCCCCAAGAGCAACCTTGTACCATTTACCACAGTGGGCGTTGGTACCCTTTCCAGTGGGAGAAGGTATGGGACTGTGTACTTGTCAGTGTATAGGTAAATTGCAATGGTGGTGGGTTTTAACGTACGCTTCTGTGGTATACAAAGTAGGCACTGGCTTTGAGGTGGTAGGAAGTGCAAAGTTACCAAGCGGATTGCTGATACAGATTTTGCCATCCTTTTGCTTGCTTAGGTTTCTGCGTGTATACTTAGCTTAAAGCCAATGTTGATTATTCCTGATACTTACCCGCAAGTGGCATCGAGCGTTGGATTCCATGAAAGAAGTTGAGCATAAGTGACCTTGTTCGCCTTGGCAATGGTGCGGCAGGTATCCTTCTGTTGAACGGTGTATTGCTTACAGGTAGTAGCTGTTGACACAAGGCTCGACAGCACTCCCGCGAGAATCGCCGGATAGAAAAGAGTAGGCTTCATTTCGTAACCATTCAGTAAAAGCGTGGCTAGTTGAAAATGAAGCAAGGGATTCTCTCGTGGATAGATATGAGAAGTCTGAATCTTTCTATGGAAAGTATAAGGCTCGAGCCAAGACTACCTCATAATAAGCTTGTTCAAAAGCGTTGGCAGGGGGGTGTAGTTAAAGTGAAAGATGAAGGACCGAGTCTTGGTGAAAATGACAGGGGTAAGATATGCATAGTTAGAGTAAGCAATTTAGTATATCTCAGGTACTAGTCTAGCCTCTCTATAAATTTCCGAGGCTATTCTGCAAAAGTGCCGTTCAGATGCAGGTACGTTGATGTTTCAATTGATTTTCACGGGCTTCCTCGGAGTCCTCAGTCCTCAGTCGACGGTTATACGGCAATTATCCATGCTAACACGACTCGCCTGACTAGTTTATGGCTGTTGGTTGTTAGTGTAGATCCTTAAAACTCCACTTGTTGGTTCTGCAGATTCACATTTATATCACCGTCCGTGCCCTTGTTGGTTCTAGCAGTTTTTCTATTCTTCACTTGGAGAACTTGTTCCTATTCCAGTAACTATTCTCCTAGCGGGGGACCCTTCGCTGCTACGCTTTGTCTGCTGATTTAACCCACAGTCCCATTGATGCTACATACTAACGACCAACAGCCTTAAAGTGGATTCTGAACTTGGTATTCTCCAGGCTGAATGAAACTACAACCGTGATTCTCGGAGTCAATCGTTGTTTCAAGTGGAAATGTAATTTATAGAACCGCAGTCACTCCTGATAATTCTCGTCAGTCCGTGCCTGTTTCTTTAGAATCCTTTGCCGCCTTATCCGACTATGATCAAGTCTCCGAATGGCCTGACTTTATCCCAATGAGCATGCCCGTGAAGTGAAGTCTGCTCGTTAAGGGCGTCTGGGTATCAAAGTCTTGCCAGACAGAATTCCTCTCCACCCCTAGCTTTTATATAGTCTCTGCTTCTGTTGAAATAGTTGTTTACATAGTAACTCTAAACACTCTTTTGGTACAACCAGTTAGTTTCCTACTATCATTATGGCAGCTTCTGGGAAGCCGTCGGCACTCCTTGTCTATCTTTTCCTTTTTTCACTCAATATTCTTTTATTTCCCTCGCTTTGCTTATCAGCTGACATCGAGCATGTTGACTCTATCTTTTCGAGACCTCTGGTGCCCCGAGAGCTGAGCGCAGCAGCTGGTGCCTCGGGCACTGGAGACTTCAGCTGCGGTCCAAATAAGCCCTGTTCCAACAAGGCTTGTTGTGGCAAAGACGGCTGGTGTGGTTTCGGAGACAAGTACTGCGGCAAAGGCTGTCAATCTCATTGTGACGCCAAAGCTGATTGTGGTGTCAACGCTGCCAAGCCAGGCCAAACTTGTCCTCTGAACGTCTGCTGTTCTGAATTCGGTTTCTGCGGAACCACCTCTGAGTTCTGCGGCAAGTCTTGTCAGTCCAACTGCGCGCAGCCTAAGCCCAACTCTTCGCCCACAAACGTTCGCAAACGTGTTATTGGATACTGGGAGGCCTGGAACTATCAACATGCCTGCGGTACCATGGGCGTGGGTGAGATTCCTGTCAACTATCTTACACATCTTATTGTATCGTTTGCATACATTGACTCCAACTTCCGTATTACCAATATGGATGGTCTTGGTTCAGATGTCTATAGAAGTGTTGGTGAGATCAAGGCCCAGAACCCAGGCCTCAAGATTATGATTGCCTTGGGAGGTTGGACGTTCAATGATCCCGGTCCTTGGCAGAGCGTCTTTCCTACTATGGTATCTAGTCAAGCAAACCGTGCAACATTCATCAAGAATCTCCTGGGATTCTTGTCAGAATATGGTTATGACGGAGTTGGTAAGTAAAGGCTCTTGTCTTCATTCTCTTACCTGGATATATCATTTGCTAACAATGTTCTCTTTACAGACTTTGGTATGTCTCATCTACTTCACCTCCATACAGTACTAACTTGGCGCAGATTGGGAGTATCCCGGAGCCAAAGACCGCGGTGGCTCTGCGGCAGATGGCGTGAACTTTACTGCCATGCTTAAAGAGCTTCGTCAAGCTATCAAAGCCAGTGGCCGTAATTATATCACAACTTTCACCGCCCCAACCTCATACTGGTACCTTCGTCACTTCGACATCAAGAACATGTCAGAGCAGGTTGATTGGATCAACCTTATGTCTTATGATCTCCACGGTGTTTGGGACGGAGATAACCCCATCGGTAAACATGTTCTCTCCCATACCAATCTGACTGAGATCGACCTTGCTCTCGACTTGGTAAGTGACCAACATCCATACGCAACGCACTGCTAACTCATGACAGTTCTGGCGCACCAAGGTTGAGCCATCAAAAATCGTCATGGGCTTGGGCTTCTATGGACGTTCGTTTACTCTTGCTTCAAGCTCTTGTTGGAAGCCAGGCTGTGCCTTTACTGGTCCCGGTGCTGCCGGACCTTGCACCAATACTGCAGGAATCTTGTCTTACAAAGGTATGTAGGATGAAGCAATATTGCGAGCAAAGAGAACGACACAAACTAATATGTTTTAGAAATCAAGGACATTGTGAAAAGAACTGGCGCCACATCATACCTGGACAAAGAAGCAGCTTGTCGGTATCTAGTGTACGACGATAATAGCTGGATTTCGTCAGTACCCTCCCTGTTCATGTTCATATCAATGCCATGGACAGTTGCTAACATCCATGGTGCTAGTTATGATGACCCCTCCACCATTCAGGCCAAGATCGACTATGCCAACAAGATGGGACTGTCTGGAGTCATGGTTTGGGCCATTGATCTTGACGATAGCAGTCTCGAGTCGCTCCGCGCTGTGTCAGATCCCTCGTTAATCGACAGCGTACAAGGCACATTCGACCTGGTCGACCTGGATAAGCTGTTCCCCAAGGAATTACTTCCTGCTTCCGGCAGCAAGCCAAGTTACGGTTTGGTAACCTTTGGCGATTCTACCGGAACTGATCCTACCGCATCTGGTTTTGGCTTCCTTCTTGTGGCCGGTGACTCTCACGTCGTTAGTAGTCTCCGAAAACGAGACGGCCAGCCTGAGCCATTTGTTTTCCTTGACTGCCCTGAAGATGTACTAGACCTTCCCAAGGATACTCCTCGTACTGCGCGTGTTACGTGTGTCACTGATGACCTGGAAGGATGCTATCAGATCATGGAACGGGGTGTCGAGGGCACCATTGTCGAGATGCCTGACAGCGTATGTATCCCACTGACGACCTATAGACATCAAACCAACTAACCAATCATGCATAGTGTGCTTCAAACCAACTTGTTAGAGCTATATCCCTTACAGCCTCCAAAAGTAAGACTCTCGCCCATATCCCTTGTCCCACCCATCATCTAATGTATTGCAGACCAATCTATCCCTGATGCCTACTCTCAGCACCAACGTTTCTCCGAGGTTCTCGACTTTACCTTCGATTTCAACTTCAACCTCATGCGTCGCGATTCCAACAACACCAGTATCCGAATGGATTATTCCAACACCCCGGGATACTGGAATCAGCTGGTTGACAGAGCTGGCATCCAATCCCGCGATTTGAACCATCTTGACGAACGATTCTTTGCTCCATCTGACCTGGAATGGAACGCGGTTTACGACGACGACGATAAGTACACCTTTGATCCCAAGGACGCAGCCAAGATCAAAAAGGATGTGAGTGCACCTCTGTACTGGGAGACTGTTCATAATTGCGAAATCGACGGTGCCGCTTACAACGAGGGCTTCGGAGCCTATGTCAATGGCAATATTGACGCTGAATTCTACTACGGATTTTCCTTGATTGTAAGTTCTCTACCTCGTACCTTCAAATGTGTGTCTAAGTCGTTTAAAGGGTACGGAAAAGGGGGGAGTTTGGGACGCCAAACAATCCCATGGATTCCTCCAAGTCCGAGGCCAAAGTGACATGACCTTTGGCATCGGCGGCATTGGAGACGTTGACGTGGCGAAAGCAAGAAAGGGTAACCCTGCCCGAGAGGACTCTGATGGAAAAGTCAACCTTAAAGGCAGCGTTATCATGGCAGGCCAATCTGGTGGCTTGGTCTCTTTTCAGCCGTACTACAAAGTGTCCTACAGCATCGGCACATTCAACGGCAGTGATCGAGACCCTTCAAACTCTGCAGTGTCTTTCAATGGACGTCTCAACGCTCGCGTCGTCTCTGATTTTGGCAAGTTCCAGGCAAACTTCCCTTGGAAGGGCGATCACAAAGACCCGAACAAGTTGAAGAACAAGCTCAAAAAGACCGAGTTTCAGTTGGGTACGGACAATGTTCTTTATGGCGCTTCGTCGAGTGGCTCCGTTATGGTCGGTAGTCAGGTCACATTCGGCCTGAACATCGAATTCATGCTTTACAAGGACCTCTTCCGTACCAAAACCGGATTGCCAGATGTGAGTATTTGAGAAACAGAACTTGTTGGGCCCTCTGACATTACTTTAGCTCGCTCTCGCGTACAACACCTTTTCAACATTCAGCTTTGGCCCGGGCAAGAAAGATTCTGATGAGTCATGTGCCTCGTACGAGGTTTCGTAAGTTATACTCCCTGTTTCTACATGAACTGTGCTCTAACGTGGAACCTAGAACCGACATTGTTCAAGTAACAGCCAATGAGTAAGTCATGCTTTTGACGGGTTGTGTATTGAAACTAACCATGTCCTTCATTTTAGAGATGCCATTGGTTGGACTCAGGAAATGGGCGATGGTTATCTAGTTCAAGACACTGTAAGCTATACCTTCAAGTCCTGCTCTGCACTCTTCTAACATTCCTATAGCAAGGGCCAAAGGATGGAGCACAATGCTTCAAGAATGTCGACTCATCGAAATCGAAGCGCTCATCAACTCTCTTATCGTCTGACCAGGACTTCAATGGGACCCTCTCTGCTGAAGAGGACTTTGAGCTGAACTTGAACCCTCTTGATCGTCGACAAGCTGGCCGCATGCCTGGTTGGGGTCTCAGTACCGGAGAGGACTTGACCAAGGGTATGATTGGCATGGATGATCAGATTGGTAATCACAGGACAAAGTTTGACTGCGTCGACTGTGAAAGGTGTAACAACGAAGACGACGATTTGAACGACTTCTGCTGCGGTTGTGAGAGCATGGAGCTCAAGTACGGTTTCAACGATATTCCTCCATGCGACGACTGCGACTTTGACGAGTCCGGCATGAGTTGGCGACAGGAAGTCTTGGCTTCCCTCGGTCTTGTCCAACGGGATGTGGACATGTTGCAACGTCGAAAGGCTGGAGAAGCCACTAAAACGACAAAGCACGTCAGGATCTGCTCCAAAGTCGTGGGGAAAAGGGGTATGATGGGACTCGGATCCCCTTATTGGTATCCGGCATTCCCTAAGCAATACAACTGGCCTTGGGACGGGATCGAAGGCGGCAAGTGGGATTCCATTTCGCGATATTGGGGTAATTCCTCCTATGTATGCGACAACTGGGGAGTCACTGCTCTGCCGAAAGCCGACGAGATCTTGGTCAATGACAAGGGTGTCCTGAGAAAGTTCCGAACTGGTTACCAGAGTAAGTCCTCTCTCTATCCCAAGTTCAAGAGAAGCCATAAACTAATACCAAGACAGCCGAGCATGTGTTTGAGGGGCAAATCATTGGAAGATTCTTCTCTGAATGGCTTGATCAAGGCTTCTTCAAAAAACAGGATCCTATGCCAGCGAATCCCACACCAAAGGCACCATGTTCTTGGACTGACCAATGGATCAAGACCCCTCAGAGGAACCCCAAGTGGAAGCTCAAAATCAAGGGAGTGGCTAATACTCCGGTAGCGTTTGCATACATGCTTCTCTCGGAGCTAGGCAGCGAAGCCCATCTCGACCGATTGACACTTTTACAATCTAGGTTGAATCGTAAGAAGGGAAACGTAAGTAGTTGTGCTTGATCCCCGGAGCAGATGTCTAACTTGTAACTTCAGTTCTTCACGGGCAGCGAGCCAACTGCTGCCAAAGCATATGTGGACATGGATGGAGAAGATCAACTTCAAGAGGTCAAAGAACTGGGTACTGTTCCTACACTCTCATGATGCACCAGGCGCCTGATTTGCTAACACTTTGCTCTAGGATTGGTCTTCAACTACATGAACAACAAGGAAGTTTGGGCCAAGTTCTGCGTGGTTTATGAAGCCATTTACGACCACATGGGCGACTTTGACACTTGGTACGCGGCACAAACCAATACCGGCGGCGTCACGGCTCCCAATCTCCAGAAGGAATGGAAAGAGTTCAACCGCGAGTTACTGGACAGTATAGTCCGAAGGTCAAGAGCAAGCTTGAAGCGGATGTATGACGAAAGAAAGTAAGTTATGAGAATCTCACAAGCTACGGTTGTGCAGCTGGCTAATCAAGTATGTTTTCATAGTTGCAATGCTCTCGGATGCTTTACCCCTCCGCTGTTTGCCAAGTTGTGGTTACAGAGCTACTGGATTAACTATGGGCAGATTAAGTTCCCCAACACCTGTAACAACTTGGGCCCATCAAAGGCTTAATGGTGGACTTTGGAGGATTATGTATTGAGATTCATATTCGTGTAACTACCTGTTATTTAAAGAGTGTCTATAGAGTAGACTTTTATTATACATATCGTTGAAGAATCAGATGATGCACTATATCATGGGGTCATATGTTTATTACAAATGGACTGTCCGTCTCAATTCGTTATGTTCAATGGGATGGTAGGCAATTGCTTGGTAGCCGGTGAGTGATTGGAGGAGATACGCAGCTCAAGCAAGATAATTCACAATCAGCCAGCCTTGTTCAAAAGGCTGTGAATTACTCGGCTCTATTAAATATGTTTCACGTTCACGTCAAGAGACCAAGTATTGTTCAGATGAACTGAATTGTATTAAGGTTTATGCACCTCTATCAAGAGACCTATGTGCAAGTTGAAGAAGAAATGAATTATATACCCAACGCTCCGTCCGTCCGTCCATCCATCCGTCCATAGTTCATCATTTTATGAATTAATCATTAAAGACCAATACTTTTATCGTCAAAACTCATCAGAGATATACATGACAAGCACTGGTAGCTTAGAAGAGAGCAAGAGCGCCGACGAGGGCGAGGATGCCAGCGGGAGCAATGCGGCCGGCAGCAGCAGTGACGACGGGAGGGTTGGTGCCCTCAGCGGGAGGAGGGTAAGCAGTGGTAGGCTTGCCGGGGACGGGAGCGGGAGCAGTGGGGTTGCCGGGAGCGGGAGCAGTACCCTCGGGCTTACCGGGCTTGCCGGGAGTAGGCTGAGGGTAGGGGTGCTCGGAGGCGGGCTTGGTGGTGGTGAAGTGGCAGTCAGTGATGGTGACGGTCTCTGGCTTGGTGACGGTGTAGGTCTTGTTGCCGTAGGTCAGAGTGGTGGGCTCCGGGCAGTAGGTGGTGACAGCGGTGACGACCTCTGTGGTGTAGACAACGGGAGGGACAACGGGGTGAGTGGGCTTGACGGGGTAGCTCATGGTGCAAGGGCAGTCGGTGATGGTGAGAGTGGTCTCCTTGGTGACGGTGTAGGTCTTGTCACCGTAGGTGAGAGTGGTAGGACCGGGGCAGTAGGTTGTGACGGCGGTGACAACCTCAGTGGTGTAGTGAGTACCGTTGTTGCCGTAGGGGGCATAGGGAGAGGCCTGGGCAGCTCCGATGAGGAGGCCGGCAGCAGCAACCTTGATAGCAACCATTGTGAAGGATTAGATGAGTATGTAAGAGTGTTTTTTGACTTGAAACGAGTGAGTGCAAAAAGCGAGAGATAACGACTGTAGCGAGTGTAGTTGAGATGTAGAGATGAGAAGAAGGAAAGGTGGAAGAGAGTGAGGGTATTTATCGTCTCGAGATAAGTTGGGCTGATGGATACAGACAAAAGCAAACAACAACCAACGGACACACAAGATCAAAAGCTGTCTAGTCGAGTTGAGTTAGTACGCACACATCGAGATGCATGTGTGGGTGTTTGTGAGTGTGAGTGGGTAGACGCTAAACGAAGAGACCAAAACTAGAACGAGGCAATTTTCCCTCTTTGATCATAGTCCGGATCTCGTCCAATCATGATATCATTAAAGTCCTTCTCCTGTTCGGATCTTACTCAGACGGTATCCGTACCTTGCATTGGGCTGAAGAGGATGCAAGGTTGGTTGGTTTGTACCCCGGTCTTGAAATACGAGGTTCTAGAGGCAATAAAACCTCATGATAAGAGGATGGGAGAGAATGTCCGGGTATACAATTGGAGGGGATATTCTGTGATTGAATGTAGTACAGATAGACAGTTGTACGTGCAGAGATAAACTCGAGCGGCTACGACCTTTGAATGCTACTGTTACTCTCTGTTGATCGTGATGATGGATGATCCGATCTGAGGGGCCGACCGAGTTAGCCCGAGTCAATCCAGTGACTCAATTGACCTGGGTATCCAAGCTAGATCCACATAGTAACAAGTCCGGGGAACTTTGTTTGACTTTTTTCTCTCAAGATAAACAGGCTTTTCTCACTTTTCTCTCTTTACTTCTCGCACGTTTTTCTGACCCCTGAAGTCAGCATCGGGCTAATGCAGCACCTGTCACACCCTCTACCAGTTTGGTAAGCTTTTAGTGCGCGTTCTTGTTATCTCTCAGCTCAACTTTAACCAATTGAGGCACCAAAAGCCCCTGTCATGCAAGGGGCAGGGGTTACGCCACTGATCTGTCTCTTTATCATCGCAGTCAGAATCAGTTCATCCGGTGTCGTATGGGAAATTAGATACCATAATTGTTCTTGTCAACGGCATTCTACATTTGTCTTAGACAAGACATTTAATCTCCTAGCACGCGCGCTCAGCTAATTAAATGGATTTTGTGGCTTGTCGCGGAAGCCGAGGTTATGTAAACACTTCTAACCTGGTACATATGATCTTATCTGAGCAAACCTTGGTTGCCTGTCGCTTGTCAAGATTTGTACCCCTACATCAGATCATCATGGAATATCCCTTCAGCTGAGATCAGTCTCCATAAACGTCAATCTCTACTGCAACACCAAAAATATCCATCCACATGCAAGATTATTACCTTCTCGCCACGCGAATCTCTAGAACCATCATCCACCGTTTCATCCCATGTTTCATGGCGGCATTCACCGTTGTGGCTAAGACATGTTGAATACAAAAAAAATCAATTATTTGGCTGAGACAACGGCTCATCGCGTCCATGGCTGACTCTGCCACTTGTTCCAGCCGTCTCACTCTAGGTTTCCGTCTATTGGTTGTCCAGTCAATGGCGAAGCGGGTGGCGCCGCCAAAAGAGACCATTGTTTGGTCTAGTCTATATTTGTTGGTCCGGTTATTCTATCTCTTGTTTATTTTGAGTTTGTGTAGAGATATGAAAACTATGATTTGCACAAGTTCCAAGTCCGGCAAACCTTGACTCAAGGCAGGCTGCTTAATTGTACGCGTCAACTGTATAACGCTCAGATGTTACATGTCATCCAACTTGTGACGTTTGTTTTGGAACTGATAATCACTTGAATAAACCCAAACAAACAGACATAAGCGCAATTGATGTTGAAAGACAACTTTGAAGCAAAGCACTTCAAAGATGGACATCGGGATGTCGAATGTGGATTTTAACTTGACTCATTTGGTAAAGCCTCAAGCATATTGGCAAATCTTGAGTCCAAGGAGATATGCACGCATATCATAAATTCATAATGTGAATATCTATTTCTCAAGAAGTTCAGTCTCAGTGTCGGCACGCGTCATCCCATTACTAAGTCTTGGAAAGCACTTTACTCTTCATATTTCCGTTCTAACCGCATGAGAATCCATCGTATTCTTCGCAACTCATTTGATAGCACTAACTACATACGACATACAATACCTACCTCGGAGCAGGTCGTCGGGGTTAAATCTAAGCACCGATATCATTGACTCATGGCATCATCATTCTGATTTGCCAGTACTAACTCCAAATACCAATCGGATCTACGCGTTATCATGAAAAGGACCCACAGAGCTCGGGATGTAACTTGACGAGTCGATAACCAACTACCAACGCAGACTCACCCCTCATCCAAGTTCCTGACTTTTAATATCAACATAATCATTAGAATTGGAAAAACAATAACATATTTCAATCCAATAAACAACAATCATGGCCCCCAAGATAGAAGCTGTCCATACCGAGGCTGCTCCAGCTCCTCTCCCACAGTTCTCACAGGCCATCAAGCACAATGGCATGGTCTACTGCTCCGGTAATATTGGAGGCATTCCTGGCACAAACTTGATGATGGCAGAGGGAACAGTCAAGGACAGAGCAGTAAGTCACCTCTACTTCTCACTCTGAATCTATACTGTAATCCGTCATACCTAACGCATTGATAGCGACAAGCAATCAAGAACCTTGAAGCCATCCTCAAAGAATCGGGCAGCAGTCTAAGAAACATTGTCAAGATGAACATCTACCTCACAAATATGCAAGATTTTACTCTTGTTAATGAAGCATACGATGAGTTCTTCACCTGGGAGCCCAAGCCAGTACGTCGAAATCCAAACATCTTTCAACTGCAGTACTGATAATTCTCCAGGCTAGAACTTGCGTGGCTGTCTTTCAGTTGCCATTTGGAACCGATGTTGAGATTGAGTGCACTGCTGCTCTTGATTAAATTGAGAATATTCACAGTAATATTATTATGTTTTTTTCTAGCATAGTGCATCACTCCTATTAATATATTTCTTTACTATTATATTATTCTTGCTATATAAATCTAAGTATATACTGTATTCACACAGTGCGTGATACTGTAAAGTACCTTAATTTATAAGGCAGCTATACTAAAATGTAAGTACTGCTATAGCAAATAGCAATAGGTAGTTATTCTAGCAAATAGCATAACTTATCTAACTTTTCAACTTACCAATTACGCGCCTATATTCTTCACGCCTATATTCTTCACGCCTACATTCTTCACGCCTACATTCTTCACGCCTACATTCTTCGCGCCTACATTCTTCGCGCCTATAACTTTTCTTTATATAAAACTTTATATCTCCTACCTCTTACCCCCCCATTCTTAAATCAACAAGATAACTACCAGGTTCATGTGTAAAGATCCTCCTCTCCCTCCCCAAGGAGGGAACCCTGCTGGGTCCCTGCGAAAGGAGAGTGCGTTAGCCGCATTCCGGGCTTAGGTTTCCAATTTTCGCGATGAAATGTCCACGGTATGTGCATTTTAAGCGCGGGTTCGAAATATCTAATGCTGATATTTCATAAGGTCAAACCAACTCCTGTCATCGAGCCCATTGACAAGTCGAAACCCTCTCCCATTTTGCCTCTCAAGACAAATGAGAACATCAAAGAGGATCACGCCGCCGATGTCAGCCCAGACGCCCATAATATAGGTCAACTTGGTGGACGTGATAACGACTTCGGTATGGATCGTCAAAAAGCATCGCAGACTGGTTAGGTTCACATTCTCCTTGACATCGACGATACTATCCTGCCTGGTTTCGCCAACGAAACCATACAACGCATTGGTCTAGGCCCCTTCAAGGGTCTTCACGTCCGCTGCAATATCGAGATGGGTCCATATGTCAAGCCCGCTATCAAGCTCAAGTTTGTCATTCGTCATTTGGCGGGAAGTCACGTATTCGCGGAAATGATTATTCCACTTAATTATATTCTCGACAAGCCGCACATCGCTGACGTCAATGCCCACGATAAGGCGTCGTTAATGCCTCTCTTGACTCATATTATCATGGACTTGGATCAGCTTCGATCTTCAAACACAATTCCGGATCCATTTCCAGCCATCACGGCCGAAGATATTGAACGTCCAGCCTGCGACATCCAACAAGTCTCTGATACTATCCGTACACTTCGTGTTGACGTATCAAGTCAAGATGTCATCATTTGCAAGACACCATCATTTGATCGAGAACGCGAAAAACATCCCCAGGCTCTTTGCGACATTGCAGACGCCGTTCTCCAACGTTTGTCCTTGCCAAATGTAGCGTCAATCAGGCTTTGGTTCTTCCCTGAAAAGACCTTCGATGCTGTTTGGTGGACTGCTTTGGAGCGCATGGACGCGTATGTTCGACCATATGCTGAGATGCTTCAAAAATGTCGAAGCAACTACACGGATTTGTCCTATGGCAATTTTGAAATGGAGAATCTCGAACACCCCGACAAGCCTACTCCATCTACAAACGTATTCATCGACGCAGAGCAGCAGACCGTATCTGTTATGGGTGGTGCTATTGAGGAGATCGTCTTGGCGGATACCCTCGCGAGCAGGCTCTGGGATACCAACCTCCAAGCTGTTGTTATCAAGGATCCATATTCTCTTTGGGAACCGAAAGATGACGATATGCAAACCTACGGAATTCGTGCAGATTACCAACCTCTTCGTTGGTACTTTGTTGTCGACCTTTCGAACGGCATAGCTGATATGTTTCCCGACGTGAATACTCCATTCCAAGTGTACTTTCGAACAGCGTACAATGGACGCGTCCTGCCTTCCGACGTATTTTACATCGAGCAGATCAACAATGTCACGCATGAGTGCCTTCAAAACCTGCGTCTCGCCGAAGCCAAGGGCCACATGGCAGAGATCAGGTGCCAGAAAGAGGCTGATGAAGCAGCAGCGAGCGGACACGAAATCAAAGAACAACGCCTAAGAGACAAGCTGCCAATAATACACAATGCCGTTTACAACGTCTCTGCTGCGTCTTTTCTCTACGGCATATTACCTGTACCGAGCGCAGACGCTGTCAAAGAGCATGCTCAAAAAACACATGATGTTCAGTTAGCAGCCACAGCTCTGTCTCTTGCAGACACCCTACGTCAACGTAATCAGACTGATGATCAGTGGAGCGCCCGCGTCAGCGCTTTCGTCCGCGAAAATGGTCCCGGCCGTTCCACACAGGGAATTTCTGGATACGGAGAGGCTTTTGTCGCTACTGTGCGTGATTTGTTGCCTGGCACTGCTGCAAATGTCGGCCTTCTTGAAGTTAAAACGGACAATCAGTCTAACTGGCCTATCGGGATGAAGAAACCTCCCGTCAAGCTGAATTTGCCGCATGTCACGATCAAAGGACCGGTAAATGAATTTCTCGCCAACATATGGCGACCCGTCAAGGATGGCCCAGCAACCACCGACTACAAAACAGTCACCTTCAAAGCGTGGTTCAAGCCTGAGGACACAAGTATACAGGCTGAATGTGATGCCGTCACAGAGATAAACGGCCTCGGAGATGGAGCTGTCTCTAAGAACTTTTGGACTTGGTCCCAACGTTTTGACGAGCGCAAGCATTTTCACAATTGGCTCGAGCAGTACCCAGCACTTGGTCGCCAAGTTGAGACACACGAGAATACCGGTGAGCGTCATGATGTCCTTTCCAGCTTAGACAGAGTTCCGTACGGCTATGCCACGGTTACTGGACCTCCCGGTTCGGGAAAGACTAGTCTCGCTAAAGACATTGCTTTGCTAGTCGTTTCCGAGCCCTGCAAACATGCCGTCATAACCATCTACCCTCCTATCCCATCAGGTTCAAACACGTCTTCTGAAAACTCCAACAACGGTGCTGGTGAAGACGGTTCTGGTCAGTCTGGCCAGGAACCTGGTCTTGACGCTACAGCTTGGGGATCTACGGAAGGCGCTTCTGAAGCTTTGGCGTGGTCTCAGATTGGTGAGGACCAGATCCCACCTAACTGGGACACTGAGCCCGACCTTGACAAACAGGATGAGCCTGCAGACGCTTCTACTATCCCAAGGGTCGCATGGCTTGTTGCAGAGAATCAACTTTGCAATGACGCTCAAGTCAGGCTGCCCAGAAAGAAACCCGATGCCATTATTCTTTGAGCGCGTCCTTGGAAGAAAGAGATGGAGAACATGTTCTCTGAATCGGATAGAGAGCCTATCCTGATTGTTACCGACGACAGGCCACATGCAACTCCGCAGGATCGACGTCTGGCTAACCATATCAACCATCAGATTCGTACGCGATTCAACGAGTCATCGGCTTGCCGAGGCCCAACGACCGTCTCTGAATACGCCAAGACTATTGCCAAGGAAAACACTGACCAGTGGCATGGGTATCACAAGGCGCTTCAACTGAAGTTTGCAGATCCTGAGGCTTTTAACCTGAACCGCGTTAGCAATGAGGAGCATGCTCGCAACTTGCTTATCCACGCGACTAAGCTGGCCAGCATTCTCTGTTGCACTCCTGTCACCTTTGGTCAGGTATGCAACCACACCGACCTCCGGTATGACTTTATTGTCCTTGACGAAGCCGCGCGCATGCCGGAATCACTGTCCTTGATTCCAATGTCCAAGGCCCCTCACGCGTCATTCTTCTTGGTCGGTGATGTCAAGCAATTCGGGCCCGTCGTCACGACTTTAGACCGTCAGGATTAGCAGTCTTTCTTCGGTCTTGAACGCGCGACGAGCCTATTTGAACGCATGGAAAACTCTGGCGCCATTCTTTACAGAATGAAGTCCAACTACCGCGCTCGTGGAAACGCTGCCGACTTCGTTCGCGAAAAGTTCTACGAAGGTCAAATGAGCATCATAAACAACGAGGCGACTCCTGCAACCGTCGGGATTGCCAAGTACATCACGTCCAAGGCTAAGTCGTACTACCCTAACATCATGATTGATGTCCCCGAGGCCGAGGAGATCCAAGTCGGCACTTCATACACTAACCCAGCAACCGCACGATTAGCAGTTGCATTGGCCATTCAAATCTACCGAGAGGCGAACATCCTGAATCCTCGAGATGCGGAACAGCTTCAGAAAGGCCAAGACGTGAAGGTTCGGCGCGGATCTATCCTCATCGTCACCACGTACGCTGTGCAGAAACGGGACATTGACATGTTACTTCAGCAAGCAACAGCCGCAGAGCTTCCGCCTGGATTGGTCGAGGTGAGAACTGTAGATGGCTCGCTTTCTCATTCGGCCTCTGTTGTCATTGTGGATATCGTTCGGACGGGCCGACGGGGATTTATTGATGATCCTCGTCGCGTATCTGCGATGTTTAGCCGTGCTGAACTTTGCACGATCCTTCTTGCCAAGGCGAAATCTATCCCAGAGAGGTCGCGTATTGGCAGTGCCGCCCAGTTCGTCGAGAAACGAGATGCTATCTACTCGCTTGGGAACCAGAAATCCAGAC
Source organism: Fusarium verrucosum (assembly GCA_013623715.1). Classification (NCBI taxonomy): domain Eukaryota; kingdom Fungi; phylum Ascomycota; class Sordariomycetes; order Hypocreales; family Nectriaceae; genus Fusarium; species Fusarium verrucosum. Next base: position 218,528 of record JABFFJ010000267.1, read on the forward strand.
CTAGATGGAATGTGTAGTGCACCCGATGCTTGCAGCCAGGACACGTGGCCCATCAGTGCAAGCAGACTATCCGCTGCACGACTTGCCAGGAGACTCACGCGACAAGGTACTGCCCCCGAGCTGAGGAGAACTCGATTTCTCTGTATGCCGAAAACCCTGTCACTGCCGACGACGGGGTCGCCCGAGACGTCTTCGCTTCTGGTGGAGCTTAGAAAGGTGAAGGTAAACGAGTAGCCTTCCGTGGCCGGAACCGCGCATCACGACAACCCCCTACCAACGCCAAGACAGAGATCCGAGAGGACTTCAAGAAGGCAGTAAACATACTGCGATCTAGCGCTCAGAAGGACCAAGATCAGTTTGATGATAGTGATTAACTATGTTGCGATGTGTCTATATCACATTGGGATGGACGTCTAGATGGTGTGGTCAAGCAAGGTTCACGCCATCAGGTTGATGCCTAGGGATGATATTGAGTGAGGCATTCAGTCTGGGATGTCGGGACCAGCAGCCATCTAGCCGGGGAATTCATGGCATGACAGGTACTGTAAATAGAGAATACAAGACAAATTCAGTACATTCGCATTCACTTATGGAAGAAAGAAGCTCGAGGCTGTACAATATAACAAAGAACACAGTGTTTTTCCCACAATTGAAGCATATCCCAATACATTCGTATTCCGTTGCGTATTGCAAAATGACGCTAAGCCACGAGAGGTATTTAGTGGGGTTAAATCTGCCGTTTTGCATATTCTCTTCCATTACTCTATGTTTAGGGATCTTACCAGATGAATTTAGGCTGGCCATATAGATTTTCAAGAGCTAGGATGGAGCTCTCAAGAAATATCAGATTTGGGGCCAAGTTGAAAGAAATCTTAATGCTAAACCTCCGACACATGGTCTTTCTTCAACTCAACACAACACAACACAACACAACACAACACCCGACGTTTCCTCTCTCTCTACGCCTTCTCTTCCAGTCAGTCTTTCAATCCAATGTATCCGTCTATTACTAATATCCGAATACTAGGTAATGATTGAGGATGTCGTCTTCCAAGGGGAAGCAAGTTGCTGGGCCTGAGGACTTCGAGCCGGATGACGACCAACAGTCCCGTCAAAGACCTGATCCCCTGGGTATCGAATTCAAGGATCTCAAGGCTAGCTGTTCTCCTCCTCCCTTCAACAAGCTCGCCACCAGACGGGTTGTCCGGAAGGTCCTCTACATGTACGACCAGATTCGGAAAAACGGCAACATTCACGAAAGATGTAAGAGTGAGCTTTACAGATTCATTACCCAAGAGGAATGGGTATGCGACCTCACCAAGCCAGTCAGCCAAACCAAGATGTATAAGCGGTTGACTGGTACCGGACGCAAAAAGCCCTGCCTTCACTTTGCAATGTGGATAATTGCATGCGGATCCTGGCCCTCCGTCAGTCCAACCACCATTGACATGCTCTCATTCTGGTGGGGAGAAACATTTCTTCCCACCAGAGAATTCTTCCCTACAAAGGTGCTAGATGAACGTCAACAACTATTGAAGTTGAAAGGCGATGTTCCTAACGACTTCATGCGGGACTTTGAGGACCACCAGAAGGGCCTGTCTCATCATCACACGCAACCTGGTCAGGATGTCGAGGAGTATGAGGAGAGCGATTTGTACGAAGAGAGTGACTTGGGTGAGAACGACTTAAACGTCAAGCCCCTTCCCGCAAAAGAAACACCCGGGACTTCCAAAGGCAAACGTGTTTCGTTTCTGCTTCCCGCCGACAAAGCCAGTCAGCATCATATCGCAGGACCAAGCCGCACTCCCACCAACAAGTCAGACACGGCTCTTGCTGCAGGACCAAGCAGCGCTCCTAGCAACACGTTGGGCAATCAGTCTGAAGCTTTGGTTGCCTTGGAAGATGCAGACAATCCCGTTGCCACCAAGTCGAGCGGCATTTTTGGCAACAAACAAAGCCACGTCTTTAAGAGCATTCTTGCCAATCAGTCAGGTCATCCTCTCGCTAAGAAGCCAAGCGACCTTCAATCGGACACAGGTATTAGGTTGACGGATGGTGGAAAAAGGGCGCATCCCGAGGAGTTGACGATGCGAAAGCGGCCAAAGACGGCGGAGGAGGTGATCGAGATTGGCAGCGATCATACTTCCGATACGGATACAGACCAAGTAGACTCTACGCCCTCTACTATCGGAGACCCTGCACCAATCCAAGACGGCAACTCTGAGAACACCACAGACGTCTTGAACGCGTTCTCGGGCCAACTTGCCCAACTCCAGGTACGGGTCGGTCGTTGTGACGGCGGCGTAGAACTTGCCGAAAATGTCGTTGATACCGCCGGCCCCGTGGCGTGGATCTATGGGGAGCTCGTGAAAAGACTTCAACGCATAGAAGCCAAAATGAGTTCACTCAAAGCTACAGACAGCATCGGTAAGGGCAATGCTGACAATCATGAGCGTCCCTCTTGTGCGTTTCAGGGCGACAAACTACGCCGGGAAATTCTTGACGGCATCTCCAATGTAGCGGGGTCTTGGGACAGCCAGCAGATCCAATTTCGCTCCCAACACGAAGCATTAGCTGAAGAGCTAAAAGGACTTCGTGTCCAGAACAACGAACTTGCCAGCAAACTTCGTGCCCAGAACGAGCAATTTGCTAAACAAGTTCGTGCCCAGAACGAGCAATTTGTTCAACAACTTCGTGTCCAGAACGAGCAATTTGCTAGACAACTTCATACCCAGAACGAGCAATCTACTAAACAACTTCATGCCCAGAATGAACTGTTTGCCGCTCGCCTTCGCGCCCAGAATGATCAGTTTGGGATCCAATTTCGCACCCTAAACGAGCAATTTGCTAAAGAGGTCAAAGAACTTGGCGCTCAGAACAAACAACTTGCTGCACAGGTCAAAGAACCTGGCGCCCAGAACGAGCAACTTGTTGCACGGGTCAGAGAACTTGGCGCCCAGAATAACGAGATCTTAACAATCGCGAAAAATCTGGACAAGGAAATCACGTCTACGAAGGGGCGGACCCAAAGCACTTTGCAAAGCATACAGAAGATTGAACATCATTTCGGAATCCGACGAAGCACACAGGCAGACCTGACAGGCACACAGTCGCAGCCGACAACATAGAGGTATGTATTATCTGTGGTATATTATATTATTTATACTGATCTCTTCGTAGCTCATTATGGGTACCACGGCGTTGACTGGCGGCAATGAGGTCAATGGGTTACTTGGGGCGTTTCTTCTTTTTGTTTCTTCGGGGGGATTTCGGAGGCGACCGTCGCGGTTATTACCATACGAGACATACCAGCGACGTTGAAGACAGCAAACATACAGTAGCCGTCAAGACGGCATAAATGCTCGGGATTATTTTGGGAGAGGCTGGTGAGACGGGGTATGCAGGACTTTTTGGTGAGATGGAAAGGGATAGGACATTTGCTATAGACCAAAATAAGTGGTTTGCTTGTAATGATGAGTATACACTGTGACTAATGTAGGATGTGGGAAGACCAAGCTTTCAGCCACAATTATCAACTACAAATAACACATCTAGGTCGCAATATAGGCATATACCTATGCCTCCACAGCTGCTCAAATGGAAGTTGTCAACAAAACCAACATAGGCGTAATGCATCACGCCAAAATCCAGGTCGAAACAAATCACGTAAAAGAACAAATGGTACAATTAAACAGAACCCCATGTCTATAAGCTAGTCTCCTATGTGTCATACAATAACAAAAACCCTTGATCCGATGCTAGTCTCCCGTGTTGTCATATAATAACAAAAAAACCTTGATCTGATGCTATAAGCAGTCATCTTTTTTTTTTTATCTCGAACCAGAGTTACATATCGTTAGGACGAATGTTTTCTGATTGCCCGGCCCCAGTCTGTTGCTGTTGCTGTCGCTGTTGGGCTTGGGTCTGGCTTCTCTGTTCCACCTTGGTGGGCGAATCAGTTCTGGTCCGGACTCTAAGGCTCAGCTTAGTGGGCGAGTCGTTTCCGGTCTGAGATTTCTGTCGCTCCTTGGTAGGCGAATCGTCTTTTGGTGGCTGGTTCGTAGTCGTTTGTAAAGGGAGAGGCCCGGCTGGCTGCTCTGGAAGTGAGGGATCCAATAGTTGTTGCTGAGATCGGAGCTTTGCCATCTCTGCCGCCCAATGCTTAACTCCCAAAGCCTTTCCATCGTCCTCATCCTTGTCCTTGTCCTCAGGGAACTCGGGCCAACCAGCCGAACCAGCCATAGCAGAAATCTTGATGCAAGCCCACTGGAGGTCTAGCATTGCTCGAAACTTATGAACGTCATCAGTAGGCATTTCGATCTCAATAAGATGCCCAGAGAGGAGTGGCACGCCAGTCTTGACATTCAATGCACCCACTTCCCCATTCTGACGTCTGGGTGCAGGGTTGCCGTTTTGCTGGAAGACATCGACCATGTTGACCATATCAGAAAAGCTGTCGTTCTCGGTGCCTATGTGCATGTTCCTGTCTCGTTTGCCGCCGCCACGTACCATCCAGTTGAATTGGATTTGAACCTTGGATCTGGATGGGTCGTCAGCAATAGCCAGCGTGCCCATGTACTTCAATCCTAAAAACGCCTTTCCCCACCAGTGGTGAAGTTGACGGTTCAGGCATAAGGCATTCCATGGCATGTCTGAGCTTCCTGGCTCTGAAGGATTAGCAAGAAAGCGTCGGTATCGTCTGATCCAATTATTCCCTTGACCATCCATCAAATTTGACATGGCGTTAGAAAAGTCCTGAGTCTTGACGGCCTTGGCAGCCGTTTTGTTCCAGGCATAGGGAACGATATGGGCAACTTCGGGGTTGCTCGTGTGCATGAAAACACAGGAATTGTCGTCCCGTGCGCGAGTATGTTCTGTGGTCCTCATGCTACGCGTTTTGTCTGGCCCAGGAAAATCTTTGTCATCGTAGTCATCGTCGTCATCGTCATCTTCGTCTGGTCGTGAGCGCCTGCTGCTGCTGGCACGTGTTACTGACGCAGAGTCCCTTGCGAATTCTTGGTCTGAATAGTTAATCAGAACTTTTAAATAATTAGCATTCCTCAAGATCGATAACTATTTCAGATAGGATAATTACTTACAATGCCTGGGGAGATTGATCAGGTCTTTCAGGTCTTCTTGCAAGAGATATGCATCTCGAGTGTGTGCGTGAAGGCAACCACCTTCTCGAAGGCGGCTAATGGGTATGGTGAGGATGACAGCTACATGAGCTGCTGTAAGAAAGAAATTTTCGTCGGACTCTTCTTTGATGGCTTTTTCAATCGCAATAGCGTGGTCATGTCGCTCCTGTATCTCATTCATCTGGTCTGTTGCTAGGAGAACTGCAGGTTGTTGGAAGGGAACATCTGCCTTCAATGATTTCTTAATCATAATGGCAATCTGTTCTTTATCCCACGATAGATTCGGCTGGTTGAATGACTGATTGATTAAGCCGATAAGGCGCGTGCACCTGTCGGGGTCCTCGGAAGGTTGGCTCATTGCTTGGAGGTGTCAAAGAGAGGTATATAAGAGAAGAAAGTAACGTGCCGCAAGGCAAAGTATTACCTAGGCAGATAGGCGTGTGGTGAGTAGGTGGGTAGATGTGTAGGCGTGTGGTGAGTAGGTGGGTAGATGTATAGGCGTGTGGTGAGTAGGTGGGTAGATGTGTAGATGTGTGGTGAGTAGGTGGGTATATAGATGTGTAGATATGTGGGTGGGTAGGTGGGTAGATATATGGATGGGTAGATGTGTGGATATGTGGATGTGTGGATGGCCTCGGGGTGTCATAAGATATCAGACGCGCTATAAGATTAACCAGAAGTTAATAGTTCTTATTATAAAGTAATTATAGTAAAAAGGCAGCTATCTAATAGAGAAAGTCCTAGTATTTTAAAAAAATATATATATTATATAGAAAGTAATTTTATTTAATATTTTTTAAAGTTAGTTAAAAATATTAATGTGATATCTGTGTCTGATGTTTTATGACACCCCCTAGGATGGGTAGATGTACCGTATATATTCACGAAATTCATCACAGCTAGCGTGCTACTACTGCAGGTTTTGAGTTATGCCCGTTTATCTACGCCAATTAACTGACTTATGATCTCAGAGGCTTCTGGATTTATATTCCTCCAGACCGCGCCAATCGCCAGTCTAGATAGCATACCTAACCCATCGGTGACCGCCGTGACGCTAGCCGTGATGAATTTCGTGAGTGCATACGGTATGGATGTGTGGATATTTGACGCGTGACGCGTGACGTGTGATGTGTGACGTGTAGTGAGGTAACTATTGACTGTAGCCGTTCTTTCTAAGCAAGGTAGAAAAAACAGAAAGGAAAGTTCCCTCTTTGAGGGAACCTAATGTGTTTTTGACTGTGTTTTGGAAACTTGTTGAGGGTATAAGGTTGTCAATTCAAGTCTATCTCGGATTCTTCAAAGTTAGATAATGAAGAATCATCCCTCCCTCGCGAGATGACTTCCATCTTATACCTAAAGCAGTTAAGTTTTGTTGGGTAGCTGTTGAGAGATTCTTTGGTTGTTAGGGTATTGTTCATAATGCCTAAAGTGTATCTTGATATAGAGTCTTTTTTGCAGTGTTGCCTTGATCAATCGCAGATTGATGGGGATACTTTAAAAAAAATAAGAAAGTTCATTCTTGATGCCGGCATAAGGATGAGAGGCGCAACGGAAGCGCAAGATATTGTAATATCTTTTGTTTTTGCTAGAGCAATGCTCTATCTGGCTAAGTCGCGTACAGTAATAGTTTGAAAGAAAGTAAACGAAGGGAAAACAGTCATTTAAATCTTTGGGGAAAAAAAAAGGTGTGAGGTTAAGAATTGAAAGTTTAATAAGTTCCTCGAGGCGCATGAAAACAAACGTGAGATGTGAGGTGGTCAAAGCGTTCGTACAGTGCTCATACTTAATACTCCAAAAATACACTGTGGGTGTAAGACTTACCACGCCTTTTAGTTACATCTATAATTGCAAAGCTACCTAGCCATAAAGAACATAATATAAAAGCAATGCTATGTATGTTATCTGATATGCTATCTCACTGGTTATTGCTATTGAACTTGTGATTCAAATCCATTCTTTTCTCTTTTACTAACCAGCCGGTTAAGGCAGCAGCGGCATTACCTTGATAGCTAACTACCTAGGTACCTACAATGCGAAATTATTATTACCTGTTCCCGAGCGTGGTTAGGAACTTGCACGAATATTAACACCGGCAAATACTGGCTTCCTTTACTATAAACCTGTAGCCAGCGAGACACAATACCAGTGGAGATAAGACGCTAAGCCAGGTGGCTGATGCCGAGTTGTCTTGGAAATAAATCCCGAAAGGTACCCCACTGTCAATATCATTAATCAACGCTCCCCAATCAAAGACGCCCATTTGTAGATTCAACTGCATATCATAATATGATTATCAATAGTCACAGTATATACTGACATCACTAACAGGGGAAAAGGAGTCATTATCTTAGTTTTGTTGATAACTTACTTGAGCAGCTGTGGAGGCATAGGTATACGCCTATCTTGTGGTCTAGATGTGCTATTTGTAGTTGAGAATTGTGACTGAAAGCGTGCCCGGTCTTCCCATATCCTACATTAGAGGAACATAAAAAGGCTTTGAGAACTGAGCATTGAGTGGCAGAGCAGACAAACCTGCTAATAAATAGCTGGCAAAAGACAATTAGTCTGCTTGCTAAAGAGAACTGATGCTATAATTTACTTACTTTACTTAATACTTTAGGTAGGTACTAGGTACTTTAGGATACAATAAGCCTAAATTACCTATCTATTAAGATACTTTAGGATAATTATGTCAAGTCCTTCTCATATCTTAGGAAAATTACCTCGCCACGGTACCTTTCTTTGCTTGTAGTGAGGGCCTGTCAAAAAGGAGATGTCGCGGCGTGAGATAAATACGCTGACTCATCTTGGCGGTGCCATCACCGAAATTTCGGCGGACCAAGGTCTGACCATGACTTACAAAGCGTCGAGTTGGTATGATTTGCAATAGATGAACAATTTGTAATAATACTACGGAGGAGAACATTTTCTCATACCTCAAGGTGGGTATATATAGACTTGGGTATCACCTTTATTTCCCATCATCACACTCTCAACTATCTATTTATTCAAAAGATCTATTTCTAAGACTACCATCATGAACGTTACCATTGTCGGCGCAACCGGCGAGACCGGTTTGTACATCGTCGATGCCCTCGCATCCTCTCCCATTGAATTTGTGAGTTAATCACTATAATTCAAACCTTCTATACTAACCCTCAATAGAACTTGACTGCATTTGTACGACCTGCTTCTGTCAACAAGCCCGAAGTTGAGGAGATCAAGAAGAAGGGAGTCTCCATCGTGGAAATCGATATCGAAAACAACCACGATGAACTCGTCAAGGCTCTCACAGGCCAAGATGTTGTCATCAGCTGTCTCTTCTCCCCCGTTACTGGACCAGAAATTGCTTTGGTAAACGCTGCTAAAGAAGCCGGAATCAAACGATTCCTCCCGAGTGCTTATGGTCCGTCATGTCCTCCTTCAGGTGTCATGCTTCTGAGAGATTCTGTAAGTAGCCCCAGGCAGCCTGTCTTTTATCCACTGACACTTTGATAGAAAGAGATTATTATCAATCATATCAAGAAGATCTACCTTCCCTACACCGTCGTCGATGTCGGTTTGTGGTACCAGGGCTCTCTTCCAACTCTCCCGTCTGGCAAGATCGACTATGCGGTCAAGTTTCCTGCTAGTGTCATAGCCGAAGATGGCTCTCACTCTACAACCTTGACGGACTTAAGAGATATTGGAAGATATGTTGCCAGAATCATAACTGATGAGCGAACTATCAACAAGTACGTGTTCGCTTATAACGAGGTTTGGACTCAGGAGCAGATCTATAGTCACCTGGAGAAAGTCAGTGGCGAAAAGATCCCACGCAACTTGGTAAGTCAGTACCTCAAACACAGAAGTAGGGTTACTAACATACATCAGGTCCCAACCAAGGACATCGAAGCCAGGATCGAAGAAGCCCGGGCCAGATACAACGAGAGCGACAAGAGTCTTCCTTTTGTCTTTGGGCTTTCAGTTCCTCAATACCTCCACTGCGAGTGGTTTCGCCAGGATAACCTCCCAGAGCGTGCCAAGTATCTGGGCTATCTGAGTTCCAAGGATCTCTATCCCGACTTTGAGCCTATCAAGTACGTGGACTATGTTGACGAGGTGATGCAGGGCAAGGGAAAGAGCATCTACGCCAACCGTTGATAGAAGATTTATCTTTGACTTTGCCGAGACTAGTCATACCCAACTCAATATTAATTGAAAAACACAGCTTCCCATATTTTAAGCTCAAGATGTCCTGAGAGCCTCACAAGTGACTATTCCTAACTTTTGAGTGATTATCTGTATCGAAATCTTATAATTCTGATCCAAACTATCCTCAGCTAAGAGGTATAAATATGCTATCTCTCCTCTTCTCCAAGGCATTTCAACTTTCTCTCACTTCACAAACATCACACAGGCAAGATGTCGTATTACTACTCCGCCAGTGAATACTACCCCGACAGTGAATACGATGGCAGAGCCACCTATTCTCTAGGGAAGCTACGCAGGATGGTTTTTGGTAAGTAAACCACCCTATTGTATCACATCGTCAATGCTAATATAATGTCCCAGCGAACCTAAAGATACTTTACCCACGCGAAAAACCAAACATTGTCCGAATGAAACACAGAAAACCGGGCGACATACTCTTCATGCAGGCTTACGTTGTTATAAATCGGCGATCGAATAGGGCGGGACCGGGCTCTGGAGAGGAAGTATTGCGAACCCAGGAGCATGCGGACATGATGAGCCTTGTTCAAGACCTCTTTGAGCTAACCATCCATTTGTTGGACGAGAAGAGGAGAAAAGAAGAGGGACATCGCGGAGAAGATCAGTCAGTCATGGACTGGAACCATGAGTGGAGATGTAATTTTGCTTGAAGCAGAGCAGATGAATACAATCATTTTTCACAAACACATTAGAAGTGTCAATGAGCGAATCAGATCTAAGCCAATCTCGACAACCAAGTGTGACATACCCATGCCATGGCAGCCCGTGTAAGACGATTGGTGTAGATACTCGTCCTTTATCCATCCCCCGATCGTGAAACAGCTCGATTAGGTTGCAGCTACCATCTGGTACTCACTGATTATCGAGATTCAACTCTTTGCCAGTGAATAACTGTTAAGATCTATGTTGTTTGGTGAAACTAGAGGACCTTGATGGCTCAACCCTGATAGTTCAACAGGCGTGGTAACTCCACTCTCTTATTTCAACGTCATGACAGAGAATATGAGATATCTAGGATCAAGAAAAAAGACAGCTCTGATCATTTTCGAAGTTGCGACCTGCAAAAAACGAGGAGTGGCGCAGTGGGAGAATTTTAGGATTTTAGGTTCGGATTTTAGAAGATTTATAGGTTCTAGGTAGGATACCACTACACCACTCCTCGCTGGTAGAATATAGAGTTGAATTAATATATAACAGTATGGTCTTGCAGAATATCTTAGTAATATTGTATATATACCTTAACCCTTCACCGCTTGCTCAAGACTCTCTGCCTTGAGAGTAACACCACGAATCACACCCGTCTCAGGAACACAATTAAAATACTCAAATCGTGCGTCTCCCGCTCTGAGAACAGAAACTTCATGCCAAGTTCGGAATTTTCTATCATCTCCAAATGTCTTGTAATGAGCCAGTGCACCACGATATATAGTCAGGTGAGATTTATGACTTTTTGCCCAGGTCTCCAGGGCTTCGAGACTAGTGAAGAATCCAGCGCCGCAAGACTCTTTTCGAGGACGAGTATTTTCGACTGTAGGATCTTGATTTCTGAGATATCGTAACCCCAAAGCACCTGTTGTGCGGGAGTTCTCCCATAAATATTCAAGACCAGAGCGTAGAGTAGGCTCGAGCTTTTTGTCGTATGAATCGGCTTCTTGCTGGCTGCAGTTTTCCCAGAATTGGCCTGAGCGGATGTGAGTTAGATTTTCAGAATTGGATCCGGTGAGATATTGTCCCAGGCCTTGAGGTTTTGTGGTTGGTGGTATAGTATCTGGTGAGGGAGGGAAGAGATCGTAGGCGGATGAGGGGATTCTGTCTCTTGCGGCGCCCCAGTATGTTGATAGTGTATGTTCTGGAAATGTTGCGTCGGGAAGCCTTGCGAGACCGGGGAGATAGTCAAGGCCAGAGTAGTTTGTCTCTAGTCGGGGAAACTCTGTGATAAAGGCCTCCTTCCAGATGCCTATCGAAGTACGGCCTGGGTCTGGTAGTTGAGAATAGATGGACTTTAGTGAGAGCTCCTCGAGACTTTTCTCATACTTTGTTTTATCCGCCCAATAGCAGACCCATATAGTTGTTTCCTGGACATCACATCCATCAATTACAGTGAAGGCCTCATATGCCGCAGGTCCACTGTTCCCATTCAACCATGATTGAATGGCTTCAATAGCTCTATCCCGAGCATGGCCAGCTCCTTCATTATCAGAATGTTTTTGAACCCCGATATAGGCCGTGCAAACATGGGTGACATGTTCTGGAAGGACCAGATGCCATCGTGGGATTGGGACCTTGTGACCCTCAGGTTTGCGGAGAGGGTAGATTCGTGCTGGACAGGACATGATTAGAGTTAAATTTACCCAGTGATATCATAGGATGTGGGTTTTATTTTATTGAAGTGGTAGTTGAAGGCCTTAGGTTTTGGTGATGGTGGTCGGGGTTACTTTTAGGCCCCGTATTTGTCTCCTCGCATTGGTTTGGAATCAAGTCCTTAAATGGTTAGTTACACTTTATTTTAGGTTCCATGTTTTTGTATGAATTAAAACAAGGCTCTCTGTGGATTATTTCACAGTCAAAAGCGCCTTTGTGTTCTTCTTTGATCTACTGTCTTCTCTTGGGTCTCCAGCATCGACCTCTATATATCTCAACGTCTATGCTGTGATCTGCAACAATGATACATAAATGCACTGACCCCTCTCTTGGCAATCAGCGGCCGTCACGCCGCAATCTCGGAAGTCAAATAAGCCTCTAGTTTTCCGACAACCGAAACCCAACGTCTCCAAAATCCCGAATACGTCCAACCCCTCACGTCACGCAATTGTCAAACAGTTCTAAATTCGACGTCTTTTACTTATTCATTGGCCGTTGGTTGTCAAATGATACGCCATCGGGATAGGTCCCGGGATTATCAGTCCGGGACCGCATATACTTATCCCGATCAGATGATGAGTAAGAGAGGCGGGTAACAACGCTCAAGTTGGGATTACGACGTGTAGGAGGGGTTATGCCTCTTGTATCCTATCATTTACCGTCTTGCTTACCCCTCGATATAAATCCATAGACCGGGACATGAGCCGATGCCAGTGGCAGTTTGGTTACACAGTATTAGACAAGACAGCTTGAGTGTCTCAATTGTTTTCCAATTACAGCGAATCTCGTATCTTATCAGTGGGTACGGGGAACGGAATCGGCTTCCGATGACCGTCCCCCGTCTTTGATTCACTCACTTCCCCGCAAAACGCCAAAGCATGGATTAGACATACCAGGATTGGACATCATCTGCTGTACTGTTAGACTGTGCACAGTGGAAACAAACAAAACGATGGTGATATCTCGGCATCTCGGTCTCAGCGCTTACGCTTACGCCGATTATGGCTGCATACAGCCAAAATTGCCGTCCATTTCGCGGGGCCAGACTACATAACTGAAACAAACTGCCATTGTGGCTGTTCTCGTCCAACTAATCTTGTATATTATAAATACTTGCCTCTTACCCCATCGTTTTTTCTCTCTTTTCGCAATGGCTTCACCCTCCTCACGAAACATCATCTCAAAGAACAAGACTCCCATCGCCGCCGCCGCCGCCCTCGTCTCAGCAGCTGCAGTTATAGCATCCATATACCGCTCCGTCACAGCCAAATCCAACAACATGTCTCACAACCTCCACCCCAGCCTCAAGAACGGCATCACCAAGGGCTCCGCCAACTTCTCTGGTGGAAAGCTCCGCTGCAAGTGCTCCTCCAACCCCGTCGAGGTCACCCTCAGCGGTCAGGTCGCCCACAACCACGCCTGTGGATGCTCCAAGTGCTGGAAGCCCGAGGGTGCCCTCTTCTCCATCGTCGCTGTCATCCCCCGCGACCAGCTCCAGGTCACCGCCAACGGCGACAAGCTCACCATCATTGATGAGAGCGCTGCCATCCAGCGAAACGCCTGCCGTGACTGCGGTGTCCACCTGTTTGGTCGCATCGAGAAGGATCACCCCTTCAAGGGTCTCGACTTTGTCCACGTCGAGCTCTCGGACGACAAGGGCTGGCAAGAGCCTCAGTTCGCTGCCTTTGTCTCTTCCATCATTGAGCAGGGCTTCCCCGCCGAGCAGGCCAACGAGGTCCGCGCTCAGTTCAAGAGCCTTGGCCTCGAGTCTTACGATGCCCTGTCTCCTCCTCTGATGGACGCCATCGCCTCTTGGACCGCCAAGTCCAAGATCTAAGATGTCTACCCTCTTAAGCCACCCATTTGAGGGGCTGTGTTACAAAAGTTCTGAGATATGGTTAGCGGGTGTTGAGGTCTGGTGGTTGTTGTTTAAGAATGTACAGTGTCGCCGAAAGGACTTGGGTGTGCTGTTGAATAGGGTATCAAGGGAAATGTGCATACGAATGATAAGAAAGGAAGAGAAGCTCAAAGATAGCATCTATCAATCCGAATTCATGATTTGACGCATATTTTTGCTTATGACAAGTTGATGTGAATATCTATGCTAGCTTTAAATTCCATCTGACCAATATCAAGGTCTATGTTGGCACGTGATGAATAACATGCTCTCATGATATGTCATCCATATATCTTGGCTGGATCCTGCAGTTCTTGATGAAAGTTTAGTTTATCATGATCCCGAATCAGGATAGTAAAGTTGGAGAGCTTAAATTGACCTAGGTAGCATGAGTTCATCAGGAGACTTTGTAAGAACTGATTAAATTTCTTCTTGTACTTCATCACTATCGTTCTTCCAGGAGATTCACTGACAGATAGTACATATAAATAATGCTACTCCCGAACTTGTGGCTTTTCTCTATGTAGCCATATCTAACTTGATTACAATCTATCTACATTACTATACTCCGACTCTATAGCTCCAACTACTTTAGTGAATTGATCTTCCACTTTGGCCAGTATTTGGCTATCCTATTCAAATTCTAAGCTACTAAAGCTGATCTGACCAAATACCATCATGGATACCCTTCCAAATATATACAACAGCCTCGAGGATATCTACGATGCTTCCGAAAAGGTCGCTTCTCGACCCCATGTACTATCTGCCCTTGCCAAGCTACTGTTAAAATACAAACTAGATAGGATATACGATATTCACCTCAACCACAAACACTTCGATATCACAGGCGGCGAACAGGTTGTTGGCTTCACTGGTAGCGACTCGATGGTATCCTTAGTCTGCAACGAGGGCGAACTGCCTGTCGAGCTGCTCGCTAAAGAGGGAATCACTCCCGTTTCAGACGGCGCCATCACGCCCAGCGACTTCATAGTGAAGGGCGGTGTTGCCATCCCTTTCGAGTTCACCTATACCAAGAAAAGCCCCGCCCCTGTTCCTGGCCCTGAGTTTTTGGAGAAATGGTGCTCCATTCTCCGAGAACAAGGAATAGAAGGCCTTCTGGGCCTACGTATTCGAGACGACAATGTGCCTATCGACGCACATGAAGTCTCTGATTCCGAGACGCGTGTCAACAGGTTGCTTTTTGAAGATGCGCCCGCGGAGGATGTGGGAGTAGTTTCGACTACATGGCGGGTCTATGAAGTCGATGGGATTGTGGAGGTCAAAGACATTTACTGTTGGGATATCAGAAGCCATGGCAAGAAATTTGGTAACTATTAGTTTAGCAGATCATATCGAATTATGACTCAGTTTACCTGCAGATGCACGAGCTCTGCTTGAGAAATATGCAGTATAGTGACGTGCATAAGCCAGGCCATACTCCCTTGGGTCACGAAACAGGAACAGTCTGTACGAAGCGCAAGTGAGGCCCGTTCAGGCGTATGACTGCTTGTCGGGTCGAAGAAAATAGCGCGACCTATTCGAATGTTAGTACAGGCTATTTCCGTGCTCTGTGTGCGTTTATCGTGTGGGAGAAAAGTCTTCAGGTGGAAAAGCGTACAGATTCCTTGTTGGTATCTTCAACCTCAAGTTTAACTTGAGTACAGAGGAGGGCAAGAACAGTTTCATCATGAGACAGGGGAAATAGATCATGGGGGGACTGAATGAACTTACATATGATACACACCCTCACTTCTTGTGATGGTGAGAAGAAAAATTGTGGGAAGAGTAGAAAAATAACAGACAAATATTGAAGTTTGTGATCCGCGAGAGAACTATAAGGTATCTCTTCGAAGGTGACACAGGGGTGAACGTAGAGCAGTTATCATCACGTGCTGCGGGTAACACTGGGGCAAAGCGCCCTAAGAGTGAGGGACAGAAAAAAGTCGAAAAAGTGCCACGAAAGTTACACCAGATCTTTTTGGCAGTGAAAAGGAGTCTAGGGGTCTAGTGGAGCACCTCCGCCTTTCACACCCCTAGGGTCTTTGTCACTAGACTTCACAGGTTCGTGACCAGGCAAATTATTTGTTGTATGAATAGTTATTCAAGAGTGACTAGCTGTCTCGCAGCAGTGATTAAGTGACTAGCACAAGTACTATTCAGAAACTCATCCAAAGACCCAACAATACTCAAACGCCAGAGTCATCTTGGAATACACCCGCAGGATTCCAATGATTCTCAGGAACAGCGTACCACTCTTTCCACTTCTTACAACCATCATTAACCTGCTTCAGTTTCTCCGGTGTCATAATCCTCCTCAATTCCTCCTCACGCTCCATAATCTGCAACGCTAACCCGTTTGAAGCATGCCATGCAATATGGCAGTGGAACAGCCACGATCCAGGATTATCAGCCTTGAAAGCGACTATGAGATAGCCACCGGCTGGGATGAGTGCCACGTCTCTTCGTGGGGGGTTATCGAATTTGAGAATTATAGGGTTGTTTGGGTCGTTCACACGGGATGAGTTTGAGCCTTGGGCAAGCAGGGCGAAGTCATGGCCGTGGAGATGCAACTATCAAACATGTCAGATTATCTAGGTTCTTGAGTTGGAGACTTCAACTTACTGGATGGGCAGCCGGGATAAAAGACCTGTTAGTTAGCGTCTCGCCAGTCGCTGGAGCTGTAATGACAAGATAGACCCATCCGTCTATGTTATCTTCTTGAACAACTACATAGTCACCAGGCCATGCTGTCTTTCTATCAAGTTGGGTGATTGTCGGGTTTGAGAAGTTTACCCACAGAGGCTGCTCCCCGAAAGCCCACCAAACGAAGTCGTCTCCAACTTGGGGTCTATTTTCTTGGCCCCCGGTTTGTAAGCCAATGTCAAGATCCTTGCTTGTGTTTCCTGTATTTTGTCAGTCAAAGCTCGAGCACTGCGGCACCAAGACTTGCTCTTGTAAAGATCCACATAGGGGATCGTCCATGGAACAATAGGCTTCAGCTTGTCAAAGTCCTCGTCACGGCAAGTTTTGTTCCATCCGTCTCTCCAGGTAGTAGGAACATCTGTGCTCTCAGGATTATATCTGAGAATACCCTGTCGCTCATCTGGCTCATTACCATTCTCAAAATCTTCACAGCCATCTGCAGGAACTGTTCGAATCCAGTAGTTCCCTTTTTCCGATGCAGGATAAGTAGTAGTGTTGACGGGGTCGGCATGGAGCACGACATGATATCTTTGTCCTAGAAACAATTAGATACAGCTCTTGGTCAGAGGTTATGTTATGGCTTTAGTTACCAATTCCTACGAGGATATGATCCACTTTATAGGGCTTGATGGGAACAAAGTCGGAGCTCATGACTTCAAAATGGTGATTATCGATACTAAACAGAAACGTAGTGTCGACGGATGTGTTGATTATACGTAGGAGGTATTTCTTGCCCTGTGAAATTCTTAGTTGGCATGGCACAATAATCATATCCAGGCTATGTTCTCATACCTTTGTCACGGTCATATTGTATCGTTCCCCTGGGAAGCTACCGGCAAAGTTTCCTAAAAGTTCCATAAGTCATAATACTGAAAGTTTGAATTAATAAACATACCAATTCCATTCATCAATACACTATCCATCTGGGGGAAGTCCGGGATACCTGTTAGTTGCCTTTGAAAGTCCTGGAATGCGCTTCGATGGTTCCAATCTGTGATGAGAATAGGATCCTTCGCTTCGTCATAATTGGCCGATGATGGTCCAAAAATAGTTATCGGTCCTGCTAAACCGTCGGCGTATTGTAGAGAGTAATGACTATGATACCAAGAGGATCCATATTGGAGGGCTCGAAACTCGTATGTGAAAGAGTCGTCTGGAGCAATGGGGCATTGAGTTACACCATTTACACCATCCATTTCCATAGTACCGTTCTGTCTGATGCCGTGCCAATGAATTGTAGTGCCGTTATATCGGAGCTTGTTCGTAACGTGGACTCTGATAAGATCGCCCCAGCAGGCCTTGATCCATGGGCCGGGGTATGTTTGGTTAAAGACCTTGCCTTCACGGTTATTAATACCATCGGCATTGATTGTCATATTATCAACTACAAGCCAGTACTGTAGCCATGAATATCAGTTTAGGCACATGTCATTCGTGAACGTGTCTGCTAACCTCTCGAAGTATTCCTGGAGGATACATAGACTCATAATCTGTATGAATGCTGAAATTATGTCCAGATGAGCTCTTCAGCCAACAGTGGCGGTTTTCCGGGGTAGAGCAGGGTTTCCAGTCATCTCCGAGTTGGGGATAACTGCAAATGAAATCCTCATCACTATCTGGGCCATTTGGTGCGGGGAATTCTGGATAGCTCTGGCGAATTTCATTATGTTTGAAGGCTAAATCGGGTTGTTCAACGTGCTCGTGGAATGGAAGGGAGAAGAAGGCGGCAGTATAGACGATAAGGCTCTTGAAGGCGGTATGGAAACCCATCTTGGTGAAGGGATGCAGATGTTTGTCTACTGAGGGGTTTGGAAATCACAATAAAGAAAAAGGTGAAGGTCGGTGGATGAGATTAAATGTCTTTGAATTATACATAATCCCCTCCCTTCATCTCATCTCATCTCCTCCAAGACTCAGCCTCTCGTCTCGGCGTTCAACTGTACGTTGAGCATGTGATAAGCCAAATCACAGCCAAACTCAATTCATGTCATTAGTCTTGATCATGTCGAATCTCATTTCTCGGTTTCAGCCATTAGTCGAAGTTAAACTGCTGTAGAGCTATCGAAACTGTCCATATTTGGTCGTTGGCTGTAAGCCACCATCGTTTTCCCCATCTGATAGGAATGTCATACGAGAACTTAACCGCAGGGGGATAATTCCGTCTTACGCATCATCGGATCTCGGCCTCTATCGAGATCTATTCTAAGCTGGACTAAACTAGCTTTGATCTCGTTACATCCAGTTGAGGAAATAACATGTCAAACACCACAGCTGATCAGCCAGCCTCATAACCTAGCTTCATTAAAAGTGAACATACGAGCGAGTCATAGAACGTGATCCAGACTTTGGGGTTTTACTATATCCTGGATTTTATCTCATAAACTAACCAACTTCAAAAGGTTTCAACGGCTGAGTTGGGTTAACGGTCCCGGCATTAGTTACTTGGCTACCCTCGCCAATCTTGATATCAATAACTCACTTCACCTCAGCCCTACCAAGTAGCTGAAGCTTCAGAATGCGCAAATATTCATAACCAGGGTTATATTCATTCGACTATCTGTTTGACTCGACTTGATATCTTTCGTATTCCGTTGCAAGTCCAACACTTTATATATAAGAATCAAAAGCGGGTTGCTGATATTGATGTTCTAAACACTGAATAACAACCACCACCTTCATCACTTCCTGATCGCAGCCCGGACTGAATCGTAATGCTGCCTATCATCGCTGCTTCAATCACTAAGCCTACCATGTGCATATTCACACAATATTCGCCCAATGAGCCACCCATTTCAATCAGCAGTTCCATTGGAAACCTAGTGATGAGAAAACTTAAGCCCATGCATCGCTACACGTGAACCTCAATTAATGAAGTGAATCAATCAGATTCACGGGAGGTTTCTGATATAAAACTACAGTAATCTTCCCTAACAAATCAATAGTTCCTGAAGCATCCATCTTTCTAACCCTCGTCAACATATTATAGCCACCATGTCTACATCCTGCAACCCAAACTGTATTCATACTCCCGCTCTTTATTATCCCCGTTCAATCGAACTATCCATCACCATAACCACGCCGTATCTCGAACGCGACTATCAATGGACCTTCTCTGCATATGATACAGATATCGATGAGTGGAAGAGCTGGGAAGTTCGTCGAGAACACGGTAGTAGTTTCTGTAGACTCTATTGGCACTGGGATTGTCCACAAACACTTCCAAACTACGTCGCCGAGGCCAAGTTGGGCAATGTAAACCCATTGTGGCTTGAAACTCTGATTCGAGAGTGCTTTTTGTCCCCTATATATGGTCCAATACAAGGAAAGGTGCGTAATAATAGCAAGGATTTTATTTATGATGTTTTGGAAACAATGAGATCTCATCATGGTGCTATTACTCCTAAGCGGATTCGGGAGGTGAAGGAGGAATTAAGACAATACATTGGTCCATTTGGTTGCTAATACACTGTTAATCTCATATATCGTTTAACTTGAGCCAAGATATTACAGTAATTCAGGCTATTGGGCAACTGATCATAGGATAGGCTGATATACGAAACTTGGTTGTTTAGGCTAAGTACATAGCTTCAAGGCCCAAAACTCTTCGTTTGTTCGTTAAACAGCCAACCATATATCCCATCGGGCTTCTTCCTCGTTCCTCAGCACTATATCATCGCAGTTAGAATACTTGGCGTTCTTGGTTTCGGAGATGCGGATAACATGGATAAGAGCCGGCTGCGCAGTGGTGATGTCTTGTCAGCAGCTCGTTGAACTGCCTGTCTGAGGTGAGTATTATCATCTCTGTTCTCACCCGCGGAACGGAAGATGAGTTGTAAACGTCATTAGATTGGCCGTCGATCAAGTTTATGGTTAAAGACTGGGTCGAAAGGCATTTTGAAGGATTTTCTTATTGTTGCATTCTGTTGGTAAGCCCGATTTTATTCGGAGGCTCAGAACCCATCAGGGCATTTCTGTTGGCTTCAACTCATAAATTCTCGTCAATTCGTCTCAATTCGAGAGTGCAGACGAAGGTCATATAATATATGAATTCCATTTGGTCTACTAAGCCTGACCCGTCAACCAATCAAAGCTACATCTTTGCGAACAAGCGAATAAAGTGCTGATCTCTCGTCAGCGGACATGTCCGCGGAGCGGCAGGGTCAAGAGGTACGTAGACACGGCGTTAAGGCCCCCAACCCGCGGGTGTAAAAAAAAACCACTGCCGACTTATAAGTTGCTGCAGACAAGAGAAAGACGTCAAACGACGCCATCAATTATAACATGGACCAAGCAGAGCTTTCTATTTCCGAGCAGACAAATAACAGAAGAACCCCCTTTTTTTAAACTTCATCGGAGTATTCGACAAAATGGCCCGAAAAGGAAAATCAAAGGTCAAGTCTGGTTGCAAGACATGCAAGTGAGTATCAACACCATCAGATAGCTAAGTCTTGGAATTAATGGTTTCTTCAGACTCAGAAAGGTCAAATGTGACGAAGGTCGTCCTGCATGTCAAAGATGCCTCTCTACAGGTCGCGTCTGTGACGGATACGGCATCTGGGGCGGAGGATCTCACGCACTTACACACAACAGCCCTATCATCGCTCGCTTCCCGACGACTCCGACCCTTGTCCTCGCTCTAAACACAAACGAGAGGCTCTACTTTGACTGGTTCAAGTGTCGCACTTCAACAAAGATCTCGGCCACCTTCTCCTCCGGCTTCTGGAGCACCCTCGTCTTCCAGGCCGGAGCGAAAGAACCAGCCGTTCTGCACGCTCTTCTCGCCCTGAGCTCGGCTCACAAGAAGGGCGTTGTTGAGGTGGGCAGACATAGAAACTGGCCTAGGGTCGGCATGAACCATCAGGAGGAGTTTACGCTGCAGCAGTACGTCAAGGCTATTGGGTATCTGCAGCCACACTTCTCCGCCGAGGATAGGGAGTCGTGTCGTGTGGCTCTCATCACCTGCGTTGTCTTTGTCTGCTTGGAGTTCTTCAGGGGTCACTTTGCCACGGCTCAGCTTCACCTCAAGAATGGGCTTCACATCCTTGGTCAGATGCAGGGTCTTCCCGATAATAACTCGGGCATCCTGGCGCTGAAACCCTGCCAGGAAGCCACCGATACTTGGATAGTCGAGGCCCTGTCTAGACTGCACATCCAGGTTGAGCTCTTTAGACTGCTATATCACCACTCCTGCGTTATCTTACAGCCAGCAACTCATCACCAAAAGAGTCCACCCGATCACTTTTTCAGCCTCAATGATGCATGGAAGGGGTTAGAGGTTGTATACAACCAGATCTTTCACCTTACTCACCAAGCTCGTCAACAAACCATAACGGAAACAGAGCGCATCACCCAGCAAGTCGTCAAGACACGACTAGCCCAATGGAAGATTATGTTTGAAGAGTTTGTCAAAGCTCGACCATGCGGCTCAAACATGTACTTGCAGAAGGCTTACCAGATTGTGCGGATACACTACGCCATGACCAACGTGATGGCTGACACTTGCATCCACAATAACGAGACGATATACGATTCATGCACCGACAAGTTCCTCTTAATCATCAAAGAGACCACAGCGTTATGGGAATTATCTCTCCATTATGATCTGGAGGATGAAATGCCGCTATATGTCATCTCGACTTGCATGCCCAGGTCCATCATCGACATTGGCTGGATAGCACCACTCTACTTCACAGCTCTCAAATGCCGCGTACACCGCATCCGAGCCGAAGCGATAAAACTCCTCAGAACAAGTCCACACAGAGAAGGAATCTGGGATGCGCATATCGCAGCGTGTGTGGCCAAGAAGGTCGTGGAGTTGGAAGAGGGTGACTTTTATCGAGGCATTGACCTGGGTGATGACTTTTTTCTCAATACCCCAATGCGCAACATGGATTATCAACTTCCATTGATACCAGAGTCACGTAGAATAAGTGAGGTTGAGGCGGAGCTCTCGGGTGCTCCAATGGACAAGATCTTGCTGTCTTGTAAGCGGGAGGGTATTAACAGGAGGGTTTTGGTGTCGGAATACCACGTGAATAAGCAGGGTTGGGTTAATACGTGAGAACGATTAATTATGGTTGATGAACATATATCCTGTCGAATTTAGCGAGTTTTATGTAGTATAACGAATGCAATGAATATTTACAGGTTGATGTTTTGTTTGGAGGTGACCTCTTAACTTATACTAAGCGATAAGATAAGCCCTCCCGTTTTCACCGTTGTCCCCATCCGGTTTCAAAGTAAACAAATTGACTGACGACCTACTTAACGCGCTGCGGGGCACTCACCGTCACGCACCTTGATAGCACAATCTTTTCCACCCTCTCTCATAGCCTTCTCCCTCTGGGGAAAACCTCTTTTGCCATGGACTCCGAATCAGTCGTCGCCCAAGTCCAGCGCAAGATCGAGCTGCAATCCCCCGACGACCTCACCTACCTAATCGCAAACGTCCGTCGCGCCGCAGCAGAACGTCTCAACGAAGCATTCCCCATCGTCGGCGGTGACGACGGCGAGGATGAGTTGCGCAACCAGATAGAAAAGCTCGTCAACGAGGTTAGTTTCACCTCCCCTGCTCTATCCAATTCCAGCGCTAACAAAACAAACAGTACATCGACAAGACCTTCTCGCTCGCATCTCCAAACCTCGCTATAAACGGCCTCCCCGTGTCTCCAGATGCTTTCCTCTCCGAAACACCCGCCGAGCCAGATCACGTTTACGAACCCTTCGATACGCGCAAACGTCAGCGCGTCGCTGATCTCATCACGCAGGAGGAAAAGCTCCTCGAGGATGTTGCGGCGCTGAAGCGCTCTGTGCCCGCTACCACGGCTGAAACGCAGGCAGAGCAACTACGCGATAGTCTAAAGCGCGATGATGATGCTCTCGAGGCGCGGAAACAACAGCTTGTCGCTGAAGCTGCTGATGTTGAACTCGATGTGCAGCCGTTAGAGAGACAGGAAGGCGTTGAGGCAGAGTTTCGAAGAGCTGTTGAGGGCCTGGGTAGGTTGAAGCGTGATATGCCTTCTGTGGTGGCCAAGATGGAGAGGGCGCGCGTTGCGGGCGAGTATGTTGTTACGCGAGGGCGGTAAAGGCATGTCTTGCCTTCATTACATATATATATACCCAGGGCGGGATTCAGTGCGGACATGGTTGGAGTTGAGGCGTATTGGGATTATCGACACATCATCACATTCTGGAGTACAAATCTCGAGGCCGCGCTTGTTTTGGAATATCATATCACAATTCTTGAACACAAATCTCGAGACCGCGTCTATTGTTGAGAATTATTGCAGTCATGGTCAGGAAAACCTCGGGTTAAGCAAACCAACATCTAACAAAATCTAGGCACAGCTTCATCAGCATGCTTATACACTGAACAGAACAAAAAGGGTCTGGAAGTCTTTTCTTGCTTCCTACAAACGTCACGCTCCGCCTACTCTCTTGCAACGTGTTTTATCATATGGTATTCCCGCTCTCAAACCCCAATTTGTTGTTGAAAAAAAGCATGGTTGGTGAACGAGAGAAAATATGCGGTCTATATTAAGACGTAACTGAACCGAACCGACCCGTCTATCTTTCCTTTCATCGATACCCATCCCCATGGGACATCTATCTTCCTTTAAGCAGCAGCGGGGGCGGGAGCAGGGGCCGGGGCAGCCTGGGTAGCATCCGCCTCAGCGGCGGGAGCAGCCTCGGGTGCCTTTGCGGGCTCCTCAATCTCAGAGCCCTTGTTCTCAATGACGTTGGCATCCTGCTTCTTCTCCCACCAAGCGGGACGAGCCCACTCAGCGTCGTGCCAGGGACCAGCATCGCTGTTCTCGCAGCCGCCTTGGCACTCGCACTCACCACCGAAGGCCTTGGGGAGGTTCTCGGGGGCGACCTGCTTGAGGAGCTCGCTCTTGTAACCGGAACCGAGGATGTTGATCTTGGAGACGGTGACGGGGTCGAGCCAGCCCTTGACGACGCTCCAGACGGTAGAGAAACCCCAGGGGGCGTTGATCATGTACAGCTTGCCCAGACGCTCGGGGTAGTAGTTCTGGGAGATGACAGAGGCCTGTCGGACGTAGGAGTAGACCTGGGGAACCTTGGTGATGGAGACACCCTTGAGATCCATGATGGTGCAGCATGTCTCGAGGAGGTGGCCAGCCTTGCGGGAGCAGGCGGGAAGACGAGGATCGGCGACGCGCTCGTACTCGACAGCGAGGTTCAGGAGCATGCGATCAGCGCTGGTGATCTTGTACATGGCGGTCAAGTCAATGCCGCCAAGGGTCTCGATGTAGATGGGTCGGCCATCCTGTGTTGGAAAAAAATGTTAGTCAAAGATATGTCCTCATGGTGTCTCCCCTCGTCTGCCATACCTTGTCAGTCTTGTGGTAGAACTGAGTGTAGTACTTTCCGATCTCAGCCTTCTCGGGGTAGTCCCAGACAGGCACAGTCTCGTCAAGCTTGATCTCCTTTCGCCATTTCTCAGTATCCAAGAACCTATAGTGGCGGTCAGCCCCCCTGTCGCTACCAGCACATTTCTCGTTCCACCACCAGCACATGGGGGAGGGGGGAGTTAAAAAAAAAGTCTCACATGGTTTTGGAGAGCTCGACATCGAACTTTCGCGCTCGGAGGAATCGAAGCTATAAGAGAGGGCGTTGTCAGTATTCCATGTGTCGCGTTACATGGCCCTTGTTTTTCAGGGTCCGGGGAGCTTAGTAGCTAGGTAAGGTATATCTCGTACCAAGGTCAAGGTGTCCAATCGTTCGGTGCAGCCTTCGGACTCGAGCATCATGCGGAACTGGTGAAGCTTTGCAATCTGCTCCTCTGTGAGGTAGCCGGCGTGGCCATCCTGCTTCTCAGGGCCCTTGAGGGGGAAATCATAGTTGTCGTACTTGGGGTTCAGATCCATGGTGACAGATGTTGGTGGGGTAGAGAGAGAGAGTGAGAGAGAGAAAGTAAGAAGAGGGGGGAAAAACAGCGGCAACCAAGAATTAAAAAGAGATCGAGAATTCTGCCAAGACTTTGATGTAGAGTCCAAGTCAAGTCGAGGGGCGTCTTCTGAATTTAAGTAACGCGTTCTAGGCTGTCGGTCGGTCGGTGTTGAGATGAAGAAGCGCAACGTAGCGTAATTAACCGTTTCTGGATTGACTGGTCTCCCCTAGAGATGGATCTCTCTGAGGTGGGACTTCGTCATGGGTATCAAGATACCTGACCCGAAGCGGTCTAGCAGAGCCACATTACGTTGAGGGGTATCACGTGGCCCTTCACATGTAGATAATTCGAGGATGTCCTGTCCAATATCTTATCTGCTATCTTATCTTATCAAGATCCCACTTCCCATTCAATGTCTTAACTTTGTCCTGCTACCATCTCAATACTTTTGAGAAAACAAACACTCACCTTCTATGGCATAATTCTCTTCACATCATGAGGTATTCCTCCCAGCGGATCACCCTCAATGTTGCCCGCCTTTTTCACACTTCAGTCGCCGGGCCACGGCTAAGACGTAATCGACAATTCCACATCACCTCTTTAGCCAGCTTCCCACGAAAGCGAACCTTCTTCACCTCAAATCCCTACCTCTCACAAGCCGACGACGATTCCCGGTCAACCTCTGACCTCTTCAGAGAAGACAAAGGTCCCTCTGCCTCAAAGAGAAAGCCAACTCGATCAAATACGGCAAAGAATTCACTCCGAAGAGTCGCAATTATTGCCCAGCAGCCGAAGCGAGGCGCAACCGCACCAGGAAGTCCCAGCGATGAACCCTCCAATGTCGTCAGCGCAACCTGCGTTGCAGAAGCTTTCAAGATGCCCGTAGTTCTTGAAATTCTATCTTCGCATGGTTTTCACATTGACCCGGATGGCACGGGATTTGACGCAAACGAGGTGGTCCATGCCAGAGGAGTCAACGGTGGGGACATATTTGTATTTCCGTCCGGCACAATCGTGACATGGTCGCTGCCCCCAGATGTCGTCACGAAGCAGATCATGCGCGCCGCCGAAGAAGCGCATCCCGTTGAAAGTCGAGAAATCGAAGATCTCGAATTCACAACCGATACCAACCGAGAGGCAAGCGTGCTCAAGGGCGATGTCATTGTCCTCGGCACACGCAAGGAGCACAAAGAAGCTGATAAGCTGGATACAACCCTAGCAAAGGTCGCCTTTTCCTCGGGTCTCGCCCGGAGCACAAAGCTTGCTGTTCTCGAAACAACCTTGACGTCGTACTTTGAGAGTACTCGCAACATCCCCGCACTCCTCTCCCAGGGCGCCGGTGTACCTCTCAGTCGACGATTCATCCTCCAAAAGACAGGCGAGCTTCTCAGTCTTCGTGCCCGTCTCAACCATTATTCTGAACTCACCGACTCATTACCCGATATCTTCTGGGACACCAGCTCTGACCTCGGTCTCGAGGGTTACTACGAGCAAGTCGGTCGTGCACTCGATGTAAACGTGCGTATTCGCGCGCTGAACCAGAAGATGGACTACGCCGCTGAAATCGCCAGTGTTTTGCGTGAAATGTCGAGTGAGCAGCACGGCACACGTCTGGAATGGATCATCATTGTGCTTATTGCCGTCGAGGTCATCTTTGAGTTACGTCGCATTGTCCTCGAGATGCTTGCGGAACGGGAGGAACGAGAGCTCACAAGCCTGACACCAACACCGCCGGTGTAGTTGGATGCAATTGTCCAAAATTTCTGTACGATTGAATCAAAAGTTTCATGTATAAACATGTTTGTTTGTTTGGGAATTGGTAGTAGATGGATGCAATATGTGCCTCCAGGACTGGTCTTTGATAGATACCCCTCAGCTCTGTAGAATTGACAATCAACTCAATCTTTTAGTTTTCACTGGCTATCAACTCTCACAATAGTCTCTTTATTTCTGAACTCATACACACTGTTTAGCTTGACAATTATCATAAGGACTCAACAT
Organism: Fusarium verrucosum; assembly: GCA_013623715.1. NCBI lineage: Eukaryota > Fungi > Ascomycota > Sordariomycetes > Hypocreales > Nectriaceae > Fusarium > Fusarium verrucosum. The sequence continues at coordinate 245,754 of JABFFJ010000267.1, forward strand.
CTTTCACCGGGAAAGAAGAGCAACCTCCGCACACAACTCAAAGAGATATTATCATGGTAACAATGTACCCATTCTTTTATCCGCTTACATGCGCCAATTCGGCGTCTTGGATTACAAAACCAGGAGTTTCCACCTCCAGGTCAACAACCTCTTTCTCCCTGTAATAACTTCAAAAAGTCTCTCTCGTCCCTTTTTCCCTGGTTCACTCAAAAAACCAACTCCCTGGAAACGTAGCTTAATAGTAAACACAATTCGAGAATCCACCTCTAAACGCCTCTCCTAACCCCCTTTCTCGCTGCTCCCGTGCCCCAAGTTCGTCTCAATGATATCGTATGACTATTCCTCTTCGTGACCCCCCTTTCCAAAAGAATATCAAGATGTCAATTTATTACAATGGCTTCTGCTGCATGCCTGGGATCGGTGGGACCGGAACAGGAGTCACCTTATGCGGAGGTTGTGGCCCTGGTGTCCCGCTCATGCTCGATCGCTGAGAGTTGGGAGTCCCAGGCTTCTGCTGAGAGGCCATACTCGCTCGAGCAGCTGCAAGCCTGTTGGGATCCATGTTTCCAACTTGACCCACGCCTCCTCCCCCATAGCCAGGAGTGCCAGGCTGCGCGATCTTGTCGGCGAACATAGCGGACCGCTCTTGGGCGGCAACCCGGGCTTTAGCCTGATCGAGAATCCGCTGCTGCTGCGCTTCAGGGATAACGGTGTGATATCCTGTAAGTCCAGGGTTCTGAGCAGGCGTTCCTTGTTGAGGGGGGTTGCTCGGGTACCTATTCATTTGATTGCCCATTGCCTGATTCGGCGTGCCATATCGCGGGGGCTGCTGCTGCATGCTGGGCGATGCATTATAAGCCTGTCTATTAACCTGAGGAGACATGGTGCGCTGCGGCATAGCTTGTCCGTTCGTGTAGGCCCCAAAGTTGGGCTGCGGTGGTGTAGCGACTTGTTGCTGTGGGTAGCCCGGTTGGAAAGCGAATCGTGCATTGGGTGTGCCCGGCTGAGGCGGCATCTGCCCAAACGGAGGCCTTTGCTGAGAAGCATACTGCGGCATGTTCTGATGGCCATAAGGAGTCTGAGCCTTGGCAACCTGCGTGGCATACTGCGCAGGATAGCCGTTGGGTCGAGAATACTGGGTAGGTTGAGGTGGTCGGGGCTGAGCGGGCATAGGTCGCGGTTGGGGTGTGAAGCCGGGTGTAGGCCCAGGTCGATAGTATTGCTGCTGCTGCATTGAAGGGGTTCGTTGAGGGGTTGCGTACTGGTTCTGAGGAGTATGATGCCCATAAGAAACTCCCGATATACTTGGTGTACGTTGTGGCGGCGGTCGAACGTTGGCCTGGGCAGCTTGTTGCTGAGCTCTCATACGAGCCTGAACACCCGCCTCGTCCTCCTCCATCACACCCTTGTACTTGTCGGTTTGAACTTGAACCTTGGTGCTGATGAGAAGATCCTCCAGTTGATCTCCATTCAGCTTGGCTACCGCATACGGCGGCAAAGTCTTGATGATCAGCGCAAGCTGCGCCTTGAGCGTCTGATATGTGGCTTGCTCGCCTTCCGAGGGAGTCGGTCCAGGTGTAGCCAACATGTCGCCGTTGACTGGGTCGCTCGACGAGCGGTTTTGAGAGTTGGGGAGGTTAAGGTTTCGGATGCGCTGGTAAGAAGACAGAGTCTCAATCAAGTCGCTGACCTCTTCCAGAATCTCGTCAAGTTCCTTCTCATCATCCGCCCGCTTGGTTCCCAAAGCCTCTTCGAGTGATGGATCAACGACAGATTCATCCCAGTTGTCAATCGCTTCTTGAATAGCCTTCTCGTCGATGTCCAGAACATTGTCATTATCGGACTTGTCCTGGTTGTTAGCACCGTTGTAGTATTCGACCTCGATCATCTTTTGGAAATTTCGATGACCCGATCGCTGCCACCACATTCGTCCCGCAACACTCGACGGTACAATGGCGCCCGAGTCGTCCTTGCACGGCGCAAAGCTAGAAAACGCACCCCGGAAAAGTGATTCCATTTCGGACAATTCAATCTCAGTGGTTGAAGGGCGCTTTCCCGCTAGACTTTGCGCGCGTTCTCGTTGCTTCGTCATGGTCTGTGAAGAAGGAGTAGCATTGCTGTAGTCGAGGTAGCATCCTGCAGACAATTTGGTTGTGAAGTAAGAAGCATTTCGGTACTTGCAAGTGTCTGTCAGTTCTGGACGATAAAAGTCAAGCGTGTTGCCCTTGGCTTGCGTCTTGGGCTGCTTTGGCGGCTGCAGAGGTGGCAGGTTTTTTGGCGATGAGAAGAGGTCTCCGAGAGTCTGTGTTCGCTCATGGGTCGTCGTAGGCATGATATGAGTTAACGATATACCCTGAGGCAAAGCCAGATCATGCAATTTGACATCATCAGAAACTGGAAGACTGGAGAATAGCCGCCTCTCCTGGGGGGCATATCCACCCAGAGACAGTACCAACTTTCCCTTCTGAGGAGAAGGTGGAAGTTTGGACTCGACGGGAAGAGAATCGGTAGAAGTTTTTGGGTAGGCCGTTTCTTGTCGAAGAAGTTGCATGGCCTTTTCCTTGAACTCGGAGATTTGAGCTCTCAATTCCTCGTGCGTCGACTCCTTCTTATCCTCGGACGGTTGGGTCTTGATATCCTTGAGAGCGACTTGGATCGCAGAGACCAGGTCATTAGCCACTTGGTCCAGGTTCTCATACGCATTCGCAGCAGCCTTGTCGGAGATGGTAGATAAATCTGTCGACTTTTGGCGCTTTGCTGGATGTTCATCTTGATCGTCATCAGGGGCTTCGGGCAAGGGGCGCTTGAGGATGGAGGGAGTGATGTCGTAGCTATTGGAGATGAGTTAGTGAATTTGAGGGGGGAAGCCTTTCGCGACAAAATTGCGATGCGATGCAAGAGAAGCCGTAAAAAAAAAGCAGGCATGCATACCTTCTCAGAACATCGACGAAAGATTTTATCAAGTCGCGTTGGTCCTTTTTGAGAGCACCATTGGTAATGGCGGGTTTTTGCTCTTCAGAAGCATTGTCCTTGTCCATGTCCATTTCCATGTCGACATCGCGCTCCTCTTCTTGTCCCATCTCGCGTTTCCGCTTTCCCGGGGCGACGGGTTGCGCCTTGTCGAGGCTAGGAGATTCTGATCCTGAGGTGCCGTTGGCGTGAATGGCCGTGGGCTGGACCATGGTCGGCGTGGTCATGATGGGCTTCAAAAAATGAGCCTTGGGTCGGTTGGTTTCGTCGTCGGGGCGTTGGCCGCGCCTCGTCGCGATACGCGGTAGTTGCAGTGGCAGTCAGCGGGCAGTGGTCAAGATAGTGGAGGTGCTGTTAGCAGCCCAGTTCAGTTCGAGCTGGAACGATAGCGGTAGTGGATGGCAGAAATAAATCCAGGGCAGTCGCTGGTGCAACTCCAGGTACTGTAGGTAAATAGTAGTGAATTAGATCCGTCGAGGCAGCGCAGACGAATCGGCCTCATCGAGTTAGCCACGACGCAATCGTGCAATCGCTGTAGCAGGGCGTAATCGACTCGGAAATTACGCGAAAAACACGCCTCGAGGCAATACTTTGCGTCAAGAAATGGGGGGGAAAGTTGCCTGGCCTGTTTGCCTGTGTTTGCTTTGCTTTGCTTTGCTTTGCGCTGGGAGGGAAGAATGTGTCTCCTCGATCGCCAGGTACGTACCTGGTCCCTGACTTGTCGCTGGCCAGTGTCGGACCCACTCTGGTGCCCTTTCCTTTTTTTGAAGAAGTGAGAAGGTCTCAGGAGCTATGCACGTGACTTTTATCAATTCAACGGTTTGTAGAACAGCAAAAGGAATTATGTCAGTTTACTTGTTTTATTACTTGTCAAAGATCAAAATAGGAAGAGTTGAAAAGTCATCTTCAACGATTCCAGATACAATCAATCACATTGTTGCGAGGCAGGCTCACACAGTTCCATCCATCCCTTGTTGCTCCCCAGCCAGCTCAATAACACCGGCGGCGTGGCTGCAGCTCTAGTGTAAGTCATCATGATCATGATGACAATCATGGGTCCCATTTAGGACTTAAGCTTAGCATGATCTCATCATAAACAACACGAAACCGGTAGACACTAGAATATAAGCAAAAAGTCAAAAGGTTCATATTACTGAGCATCAAGTTCAACAAGTCATCTTGTCACTTCCTCGCGCTCAAAGTCTGTCATACAATTCAAACTAGTCCCGTGCCAATATCCAAAAACAATGTCCATGCTGCGTGTTCCCATTCGCTGTCTGTGAATAATTCATACATAATCTTCATGTCTTACTTGGCACGAGCCAGGCCAACGGCATTCTTGCCGAGGTCGTAGACAGAGTAGTATCGTCGGAGGAAAGCATCACCGAGGATAACAAGGGGACCCACGGGCTCGGGGAAGTCCATGCCCTGGAAGGTAGAGATACAGCTGCCCTGGACCTCGAGGATGTAGTCGGTGGCGGGGAGGCTGTAGTTGGATCCAGCAAGGGTGAAGGTGATGTCGGGCAGAGAAGAGCGCTTGTCGCACTCGACAGTGTACTGGCCGTTGTAGCCCTTCTTGGCACCAATCTCCTTGTTCAGGAGCTCAGCGAGAGCGCTGGGGAGAACGTTGAGGGAAGTACCGGTGTCGAGGATGGCACCAGTGTTCTCCTGCTCAGCAACCTCATCACCGAGGGCAATGGCGTCGAGGTCAACCTCCCAGTAAGCCTTGCGGCGGAGGGGGATGTACTCGATCTCTCCAGTGTACTTGGACTTGTCAACACCACCAAAGATAGCCTCGCTCTGGCCCTCCTGGTCATCAAGGTAGAAGGCGAAGACGGGCTCATCCAGAAGCTTCTGGTTGACCATCTGGTAGAAGGGAGGGACCATGCCGTTTACAGCAATGCGGTCGTAGCCGAGACCGAGAATACCGTCGAAGCGACCGAAGGCGAAGGCCAGACCGGGCTCCTTGGTGGCCTCGGCGAAGTCCTGATCCTTGATCTTGAGGTCGCCGATTGAGACGACATCGTTGGAGACGAAACCAGACAAGCTGCCAGAGCCGTAGTGGATCTCAAACTCGCTGCCGTTCTTCTTGTAGGTCGACGAGGCAGAAGAGTCGTACTTGGAGTGGAGGTAGCAAGCGATGCTGCCACACTCCTGGGAAGGAACCCAGAGGTTGGAGCTACCTGTGTCGAGGACGACCTTGAAGTTCTGGGGAGGGGTACCGATGGTGATCTCGGAGAAGTCTGGGAGCGGTCAGTATTATCGAGGCTTGACGGATGCGATGCTACTTACACTGGGCGTTCATGAAGTTGGAAACAGGGACGGGGTGACCGCCCTCGACGTTGGGAACGTTGGTAGCGAAGGCGTAGTCGGCAGCGTTCTTGGGACGAGCAGCACCGAGGTACTTCTGGCCGAGGCTCTGGAGGTGGTCCTCAACGGAGTTCATGGACTGGGAATGGTGTTAGAGAGCTTTAACGGAACGCGCAATCATGATGGGAATCAGACGTACCAGCTGGTCAGCAAGAGGAACCTTGTTGAGCTTCATCTTGTGAACACCGGCCTGGGCAGAGCCCAGTAGCGCGGCGGCAGTAAGAAGAGCGCTCTTCATGATGGGCAATCAGGTTGATCGATAATGCGATCAGATGGAAGTGCTCGACAAGTAGTTGCGAGCTGTGATGGAGATGGAGAGATAGAGTTGAATAGGTACGGGAAGAAGATGCAAGATGCAAGATGGGCGGAGGGAGATAAGATGGTTGGTTAATAATGAATGAGAGGTGAGAGCGGGAAGCGAGGCGGAGGAAAGGTGCTGTCCGAGCTGGGGGAAGCTTATTGCGCGTATGGTGCGTGCGGCCTGTTTCGGCGCTTCCAATTAGTGGGTGGCCTGCCTGTATTCGTACTGCTGGGCGCCTCCGGACTTTGGAGCATCCCCTGCCGGGCAGGCTAAGTACCTGGCCTTGTGACTTGTCTTGCAATGACGCACCATTGTGTATCCACATTTCCTTGCTCGGCAACCAGCCTTAGCCTTTCCGCCTAAGGCATGCATCATGCATGTTGAATGGTGACAGCATATCAGGAACAAATAACAGACATAACAACTTGGGTACATTGGTATGCTGTATCTTAGGGGCTGCTGTATCAGGCGGTTGGCTAATTAGAAGTTAGGATTAATTATACAAACATATATGCATTTCTAATAAAATACGAAGTAAAACGAGGGACCTTAAGAAGGTTAATCAAGACCTGAACATCAGTATCTCACTAACATCACCTAATTTAGTTTAGTTTACAGCCTCTCAGTGTGCCCCAAACAACGGAGAGGTTGGTATCTTTACCAGGGTCTGTAACATTTCGCTTCATTCATTGTGTTGTCATGGCACTTTCGTCAGAGGTTGATGATCTATCATGCCGTTCACGCTCCGTACAATACCCCTGCTAATTCTCACGCGTCCGTCCGTGGTGAGCTATTTAGTGCTGTTGAGCATCTGGGGTTGATCAGTGCTCGGATCCTCTATCATGCCTGATTGTCAGATGGAGACCTTTAGCGGCCGTAAAGATAACGAAATAAATGTGGAATATTACAACAATCTATACCCAGAAGCAATCTATCTCTACTCTATTACATGTGTATAATATCTTATGCCAATGCATCCTGTTCTGTATTATAGGCTACAACCACCTGGTTGTGCTCTGTATCCAGTCATTTCATCATAACTTCGTTAGTAGCATCCAACACTCAAGCCCCTCGCATCTCCTTCTTGGACCGCTCCATGGCATGAGCGAAAACCTGTCTCACATCATCCAACTCAGCATAATGCTTGATAAGAGCCTCCAATCTCTCCAACCTGGAGCCCGTCATCTCGTCTGACAGCCTGCACCATCCAGAATCAAGCGCAACAAACAGGAATGCCAGGCTTCCTCGGTAAACTTGGTCATCTCGGATCCAACAACGGAGAGCACCTCGTGTGAGATTAACACTGCAGCCCCGGTCTCTCAGCAAGAGAACGAGCAAGCCCTTGAAACCGATTTGTCCAGCCTTCAGAAATGCTTCGACGGCGTCTTGGCCGATTGCCAAAGACCCCTTCAGGTATCTCAACATCACGGGCAACAGTCTACCGCCATGTCGCACATTGGACGTCGTGTTGATAAGCATATCCTGCGTGATCTTGAAGTCATCCTCAGCTCTCTCCACCAACACCACAAACTCCTTCGCTGAGCATACACCTGCTGCAGCATCAAGAAGTCCCTGTGTCACTTTCACGCTCTCGTTCTTGTGCTCAAAAAGAACTTGCAAACCGGGAAATCCAAGCTCCCACAGCGTCTCAATGACAATCTCTTCGTCGATGTCAACGTCGGCAGCGCGATTGGCAAGAAGCATTTCGAGAACTTCAGGGGCCCAGTCATCAGTGTCTGTCTGCGGTGAGGATATCGCTGCTAAGACGACTTCTTTGGTGAATCGAACTTGAGACGCTGGCATTTGGAGAAAGATGGCCATGAAGTCTGGTCGGCATCGAGTGTTGGCTAAAGCGAGCGTCATAAGCTTTTCGTCGACAAAACTCTCATGTGGTCGGTGTTTGAGGAGGACTCTGAGCATCGCTGGGCCTTGTCGGTTTCCAATGGCCCTCTCGACAACTGCTGGTGTGATTTGGATTCGTTTTCCGTGCTCGGTGAGAAGGTAATCCATGGTTCGCGGGTGACATATACCCGCGATGTTCTCCATCATCCATTCATCAAGCTCGATTTCGTCACTGTGCAGTTTAAACAGCAATCTGAGTATCTTGAGCCCATGTCGTTCATTCCTTATTGCTCCAATCATCGCTGCATCGCACCATCTAAAGTCTTGGTGTTTGAAAATAAGGTCCATCATCTCCACACTCGCGCACTCTGCCGCAGAGCAGGAGAGTTCCTGATCGCGGGAGATCTCGTCCTGTCGAAGAACCATGATCTTCTCGAGCATTCCAGGGCATCCCCATTTTGCTGCTGCGCGTACAGTATATGGCGTCAAAGGCTCGCCTTTTTTGAGAAGAAACGCGAGCATCTCAACTCTTCCTGTGAGTATCGCACTAACAAATGGTGACTTGAGACGCGCATGATGTTTTTCTCGATCTTCGTCCGTGTTACCAAAGCCCAAGTGCTCAAGGTTATCTCGTCTCTGGTTTGTTGATGCGGTGTTGTTGGGCAGTTCGGATCCATTTGGTAATCCCTTGAGGAACTTGATGGCATCCTCGGAAGAACGAAACTTGCAGATACTCTCGCTGGCTAGTCGCACCCAATGAAAGTTGTACTTGGACTTTGCTTGGAAGACTCGTTTCACCTGGGTGGCACTTGTCCCTGACCAGCCTCGCTTGTTTGCGATATGTCGTACCCGCTGGTCAATGAAGACCTCAACATCCTGCTTCGACTGAGGGAATGAGTCGAGGTCTCGATGGACAAACTCGCCCAAGTACTCATAGATCTTTGAGCTGGGTCGGCTCAGAATAAGGAGGTTGAGGTTCACAGCTGGTTTCAGGCCATGGAAAGTCTGCTCGATGAGCTCCAGCAGAATAGCACGAGAGGTCGCGTCACACTCATCCAACCCGTCGATGACACAGAATATGTGACGGTCCGATCGGAAAGCAACCTCAACTAGTAAGTTCCACAGCGCTTGTGGCTTCTCAAAGACACGAGCCCCGCGATATGCGTGTCTTCTGCGGATCCTATCGCTGAGAAGATGGGGATGATTGCGGAAGAGTTGTGTGAGCAGACCCCGTAAGATACCCTGCGCAGTATTCCTCTGTGAATCTTTTGAGTCACAAAAGAAGTAAGCGCATGTATTCGCATTATCAGCGGCAAAGTTGCTGGTGAGCTTCTCTGCGAGATAGACAGCCAAGGTAGATTTCCCTCTTCCATGATTGCCAGAAATCCACAACACCTGCTGGTTTTCTGACTCTGATTGCAGCCAGTTCTTGACTTCTGGCACATCTATGATCCATTCACAGGTCTTGGGAGCCACTGGGCCACGCTGCGTTCTGAGCGCATCCTTTGTTTCTGAAGGATCCGACCAGATGAGATCACGATAGAAGGCTTGAATCTGCTTTGCCTTGTCCGCATCGTCTGTGATGACAGTCAGTATGGCTGGACGAAGGTTTCAAGGCGTGGGGTGGCGTCTTACCAGGAATATGGCGCGTTTCATAGCGCTTATGAGCAACAGTGCTCGTGCTCGGCCAAGGATAGTGTCCCAAGAAGCTATCCGGAGAAAGGGGTCCCTCATCAGAGGAAGAGAAGCGCGACCTCGAAGATCGCGGCGAGTCGTTTTTGACAGCCGAGAAGCCCATCGTTTGTTCTTGTTGAGATATCGATATTGAGAAGAACAAATTGCTCACTCGCCCGACTTACATATAAGAGTCGGTGTAGTTGTACCAGTAGTTAGCTAAGATTTCCTGGCGTGATACATGCATTGACAGAGGAGGGGCGTATGTATGTAGGTAGGTTTTGGCGTTTGTCATTAGTGCAGGCGATGTAGTAAAAGTCTCATGATATAAGGATGCGAAGAGAAAGAGACGGTACGGTAAATAAGGAAATAAACTAGAATATCTGTCGTATTCGAGATCGGGGAGAGAAGGTTCAACAAAAAACGAAACGTTGTGATATTAGGGGAGCTAAGCCAAAACTAAATTAACGTTAATATCGGGATTCATTCCCCTCTTGAGGGAATGTCGAAAATAGGAAGGTTGGGCTGATGTAGACGCCAGCGCCAGGATGGACCTAGTTACAGGCTCTTTTTTTCAAGTTTCTAAGTAAACTCGACCAAGAATCTACAATGACGTTAAATTAAGCTTATGAAGAATAAAACGTCGACAAGTTTTTATGCTCTCTTTCGCTTCCCATCATTCACTTCAATATTGTCGCTATCGCAGTAATTAATGAATGTCCCGCTTCTGTCACTTCGCTAATCCCAGTCTCTTAATTTCGCATCGAGATTATGCAAATCATCATCGTCCGTCCGAGCTTCTGCAATCATTCGTCTCAGCCAATAAGCTCAGTACAACACATAAGGAGATGCCAGCGCTTAAACTCGACCTCTAATATGACACCATCATCGAATCGAATCCAATTGTCAATGATGGGTTTTGCTTCTTCCAGACGCTCAGGGGCATCCATCGCCAAGTCGTCGCATTTGAGGTGCCCTCTCAACAAAGACAAGTGTCACTGTCAATGGGTTCTCGTTTCAGCTGAGTTTTGATCAACTTGTTCTTCGACTTGTTCTTCGACTTGTTCCTCGACCGGTTCTTGAGAATCTTTCTGTACTTTCACTTCGGAAATGTCCTGCGGCCGAGCATCACGAGTCTTTCGTTTGGGTAATCTGCAACATCCAAAGATTCTTGACAAGTGTCAGTCGTCTTCGTAACGAACGATGGAGTGAAATAAGTTAAGCGATTGAACACTTACGCAAAAAACATCAACAACAGCCCACCAGAAAGTCCTGAACCAACCCCCGCGCCTATCCTTTGTTTCGAGCTCAAGTCTTCTGCTGTGTCAATATCAACATCGAGAGAATCTGTTGAGTGATGACTGACCATGTTCGGTTCCCAGGTTTGGAGGATCACCCTTCGATTGTGTCGTCGTAGGCAGTGCACCTGTGCTGGTTCCGAGTGTTGGCACAATGGTTCTGGTTCTAGTACGAGGTCCATCATCTGGTTGTCTCGTCTGTTGTGTAAATGTTAGGGTTACGGGTGTCCAGACCCCAGTAGGAATGACGTCGGAAGTCATTGACGGAGCATCTGTGGTTACCGTCACAATTGTCCTTTCTGTGGCACAGAAATATGCTTCTGCTGATAACTCTGGCCATGTGTAGGTTGCGCATGCAGAGAACGAACCGGCGGTGCTGCATCTTCTTCAGTATCGTCTTCTATTCCAGCGTAGATAAACTCACCACTCTAGAGTATAATCGTCGAACGCTGTGCCTGACTCATTGCACCTAACCCGGATCTCACATCCCACATTATCGCAGCATCCCATATAAGCAATGTCATAAACGAAAATAGAATGATACGCGCAACTACCTGGGCATTCAATGGGACTACCATCTGGCATCGTCAGTTGATATCTTAAATGGATCAATGGAAACCCTACCGGCGACGTATCCACAAATCGAGCCTTGTGGTTTGACCTGCGCAACAAGGCCGAAGCCATAGATGAATCGAATGATGTTTCTTAGCATCTTTGGGATCTTTCAGTCGTTGAATCAAGGTTCTATACACACGAATCACTTTCCCAATTCTATCAATAAGTTGAGAAGACTTGAGATTTCTCTGGCGGTCATCCCTTTAATACCAGCTTTGGCTGTAGGCTGTATTCAGATCACTCCGCCACCAGGCGCAGCTGTGTAGCCAACCACGATATCGGCTATGTCTAAGACAGGACAATACAATACAGGACATGACAGTGCCAAGCTCAATCAAGGGAGAATGACCATCATTGAGGGTTGAAAATCTCGATGGTTTCTCTTCCAAATCACCAAAGATCTCCATCAGTCAACATGTCTATCGTCAAGATCGATTGCTCTCAATGGGCAGAGCTGAACGATTTCAGCGGATACATTCAAAGTCTCGACTCGAAGACGCAATTCAACAAGAGCCTATTGGAATCGTGTAAAGGAGAAATATGCAACGCCGTCTATGGCGCAGGAAACCCTGACATATCGGGCATTGGCGTTCGTCTCGAGTCTCTTCTATGCGAGATGAAGTGAGGCTAATATCTCTCAACAGGTTGCTGTTGGTTATGTTCTTGAGATCACCCTCAGCATCTTTCTATCTCTTGCAGTTATTCTTCTCAAGAAGAGTGGTAACGACAACCAATGGTATCATATTGCAAAGATCGGCCTAAGAGCCTTTTTCGACTCAGCTGCGTACTTTGCACTGTCTATACAGCTTGCTACCATTGCTGTGCTCGTACGAAAGGACTATGGTATCAGCACTGCAGACTTGGGTGCAATCGAGGCACGCATTTCTCAGTCGGTCTCGGTAGTCAGCACGATGCCACTTCTATACCCCGTTGCTCTGCTGGAGCCGGTTGTGAAAACAAACGCAAAAGCCAACGTGAAGCACAATGCGAGGTTGCTGCTGCTTTGTGTAACCGTTGCGCTGTCATTCTACCCATTCCTGTCGAGATGCATACATGCTTTTGACAAGAGCCCAATTGGAGATGGAGAAGGGGCAGAGGTATCGTCGATTGATTGGAATGCTGTGGAAGACATGTGCTTTCCCGAAGAGTACAGGGACCTTGGGAAGACGACTACATACAAGTCTTTGAACGGTCTAGAGTTGACTTCCTCCTTGCTCACGTACTTGATCACATTCTGGCTTCTTGCTGGTCTTCCTAGAACATACTATGACTACGACGAGAAAGCAGCTGATGGCGAAGAACTGCAGGACAAACCCTCTTGGCGCGGACGAGTCAACAAGTGGTTCAGTGACAGGTGGTGGGCGGCCATTGTACCTTTTGGCGTGGTTATTGGTCTAAGTATACCGCTATTGTGGGTGATATTCACTCTGAGGAAGCTCCAGGAGAGAATGTCAGAGAATATGGGAGAGTCATACGACGGAAATGACTGGGGCTTTGGACAGATTGTGTCTATTGTTTTGTTTGTCCCTGTTGCGTTTGAGATGGCATATCGGTGGCGGTTTGGGCTAGCATATGGAAAGGATGACTGAACGATGTATGAGAATAGAGTACAAGTTCTTATTCCAAAGCTTGTGTTGATACAAAACATTCACTGCTGAATATATACAATGCCATCTCTTTCAAGACTCAAGACACAATAGCAATCTGTTGTACGAAAAACGCTAAGCAAAGAGGTTACAGTGACCCAGGGCTATATTTCCTGCTCAACACAATCCCTATCAATCTTTGTGGAAACGATGAGTTGCAGACAATATCCGTCGATGTTGGCATGTTTGTAAGGGCAGCATGAGATCGAACTACCCTAGAGAACTTCTCGATCGCCTCTGCGGAGTATATCAACATTCGTCACATTATCTGCGACATATGCTGACTAGGTCTGTGTATTTTTAAATTATATCATTATTGTAATATAACAAGACGAAAGTTGTCGTGTGACTTAATCAATTCTCTCCGAAATGAATGCCTCGCGACTGATGGCGAAAAGCCCATATATTCGCAGCTCAAGGCTCTTCGTTAAGCTCCAGTTGACTGGGCTGGAAAAGCACAGATAATATACGACATGGGAGGACCAGGCGAGATATCACTTATATGTATCCGTATCCGACAGAGCCTGTTGTATTATACACGAAGAAAATGAACCATTATCGAAAACAATATCGAGGGCAAATGACACCAGGGAGGACTGACTATGCAAAATCGAAATCCGCAGCAGTCGATAGTCTTGTATGATCGCGATATCACAACACCGTAGATTTCACCAAGTCTCACTCAAGACTCCACAGGGATGGATTCAATGTCTCTAGACCTGGCATGGCGGACCTCTTGTTTTCACCGCCACCGAGCAAGAATGCAGGGAGAGGGTATCATTTTTACTGTCATTGGTGGCAAAGCCCAGAGATGATCCCGACAAAAAAGTTGGCAAAGTCCCCAGATGATGGATGACCTTGGAAGAAGAATAATGAATCTTGGCTGTAGCCGCACTAACGACGCAAAACAGAAAGGTCTGAGACCAAGCAAGCAAGACTATCGACACATTTGTCGATTCAATCTCCATCTCACAGGGAGGCACAAAATTGGTGAGTCGATTGAGAGAGGTGGAAGCAGCCGCTGATCTTTTTAAGATTGAATATTCCAAAAATAGCCTCGACAACTGATCAGTCAATCTCCCATTCCCCCAAGGTATGAGACTGGCAATTAACAGACCGCATTCCAGTGAACAGCCACAAACACGCGGCTCGGTAAAGCTTGTGCAGCAGAAGGGAAGGGGAATTTATAAAGTTATACCCTCCATGTCGATATGAAGATGCAGATACGGAGTAGAAGGGGAAGACTTGTGGTAGAGAATGGCACGAGCCACTATCCTCAACCCTGCCCTGGCGCCCGGCCATTATTGCTTGGCGGTAGCTAGCTAGCCATATTCTTTCAATTGAGACATGTGTCTGTGCTTTTAGAGATCGAGACTCGATAGCATCAACAGCGTTGAAACTGATGATTGCGTGAGTCCGGAAGCACATTGACTGTCTGCCCGGCATTCCGTCACCCAAAGCGAAGCAAGAAAACGTCCGCGAAACAAAATAACGGCTTGGCGGATGATTCGGAACGAGAGTCATGCTGAACCCAGTAACGCGTAAGGAACCACTGCCCAATCATCTGCAGGTCGTCGTATTACGGAGTACGTCTTTGCAAATATCGAATCTGAGCCCCAGCTAGCATTCAGAGATAGATAGGCAATCCCAAAGTCAATGCGATAACCAGTGCACTATGTACAGGGACGGGTCGGGTTCAAGTTCATCTTGAATATGGCCGACAGTTCCGACCGAATGGAACAGTTCTATCCGTATCGGATCCGACTCATACTCACATAAAGCATGAAATCAGAACGTTGAGGGCTGAAGTTGCATCGTCATCAACCATGCAATGTCTGTGATGATGCTCAGATGAAGATCCACAAGTCCCTTGACCAAAGTTAATCTCCATGGGGTTTTTAACTTGGCGTAACCTCGAAGCAATCGTGAATTCGACAATGCAGCGGGTTGACCCATCTCTTGGCGGCCATGACAGGGGACTAATGGAAGGATAGGGACAGACCCTATTCGGAGATAGACGAAAGAGGACCCAGGGCATGAATTCTGCCTTCGGCAGAGCAGAATCTGCCTTGCCATTAGCCCTGAAGCATGTTCCGAGCTTTGGTAATTCGATGTTAACGAGTCGTCCCGCTCCCGTGATCCTTGCCTCAGGCGCGTTAATTAGCCGTCCTTTCTTCTTCCAAAGAGGACTAGAGTCGATAATGTATTGGTCATCTTGCGAGTATATTAGTCGCTGCCTCGCCAGGTTTCAATTATCGATCCCTCAGCTTTGACAGCAAATCGAGTTGCGATTCGCTTCGCGGCACTTTATGAAGGAGGTTGTCGTGACCCACAGGTGACATTCAAACAAGCCAAGGACAAACCGAAAAAAGGGCTTCGCAGGCGTCGACAAAAGGGGCAAGTCCCATAACTAATGTAGGAACCCAGTCATATGTGCCAAACAAGGTGTGATAGCGTTGAGTGATAACCTTATCGGATGCGTGCACAAAACAGGAATTGTGCATTTCCTAGTGCCGGGTCCCGTGTCATAAAAAACTCGCTATTCCAAGCCCACAGCATCACGTAGGTTGTGTGCATGACGGCTTTATGGGTCCAACGACAAAGCAAACCATCAGCGGATTCGGGACCGATTCAGCTGGAAGGTCTTTTCCTGCTCCCAAATTTTGCTGTGTCTCGCTCTATCTCCGACAAAGACTGCGTCGTCAGCTTCGGACTTGCTTGTTACCAGGCCGCGGTAGTCATTCTTGGTTTGGCTTGCAAAGTCTGTATCTTTGACAACGGACTAGTTGCCGTGACGGCTTGGCTAAGCAGATTTGAAGGAGAGGCGGCGTTTCTAGGTCTTGTTTCAACTCAGTGACCGCCGTTCTCTCTCGTCGCCATACTGCGTCGTACACGCAGTGTAAAGGATGATTGTTCTGTTTTGCGATAGGCCACATCGCAATATATAACTTTGATGCTGGCTGGCAGCAGCTTGTCATTATCGCCCTGAGTCATCCCTGTATCTCTCGATTGTGCGGCGCTGCATACCGAGGTGCTGGTCGTTGGTCAGACTAAACTTGGCACGATCTTATCAATGCAGCCCCAATAACATCCACGAACGGCACAACTCGGCCAATGGCATCAACATGAGACCTGCATACAATACTCTCCTGGTGATTCGTAGCGGCTGCTGCTCTGTATGTATGCGTATGCCTCGATCTGACTTCGATTGTTGGGGTGGGGACATACAGACGCCAGTAAGCCGACAGGCCACCAACACCAAAATCACCGTTCGCTCACCTGTGATCCAGCTTACATACATACATGTGCTTTTGGTATGTAGTGAGAGGAGGTGTTGCCTCTCTGCCCTGATTTGCAGCTTTCAACCCCGTTGCAGGGCTTAAGCGCCCTCGAGGAATATTCTGCGCGTCGTATTCTGACTGGACCATTAACGTATTACTTTTTCCGTTTGCGAGACACGTGGACCGATACGGGCATTGCCGCCGTATAACTGACGCGTGCCCACGCTTCAACAAATGCATAGAGTTTGCATAAAGTGTGATGAGATTTGTGAAAGCTTCCAGACCAAGAAATCGCGCCGCGGGGGTGCATTGACTTGCAAATGAATGCTTGAAATCTCCACTTGCATGTGGATTATGTATGTAGTCAACTTCGATCAGCTCAATCGTTGCAAGCCTTGTTTCGTAGTACATCTCTTGGCGGATCGGATGAATGAACAAATATCTCCTGATGTTTATGGTTGCAGAGCAGACACAGCGTTCTCAACAGTTCAGGCTGCCCATGTTTTGTGCAGAACATGCTCAATACTGTGTAGCAATGGCCGTTATGGTTAACCGGATAAATTGTTCAACTGTAATGTCGTCTTGAATCCAAACCAAGCCTGGTCAAGATCTGCAGTATAGAGTCCATTTTGGGATGATGGGGGGGTGAGGTACGTAGCCGACCATACTGTTCCTGAATATCATTCACAAACTGGTCATGAACCACATCAAAGGTTGGCACTGGTTTTAACATGTCGTTTATGCCAATGAAATGCACTGTTGAATGGATGACGATATGAACGATATCGGCCGCTGTCAAATCCGTCAAGATTCGTGCACAGTGATTCTGTAACGGATTAGGAGCCGGAGCGTCGTCGAGCGCACTTTGAGTGTAGTATTATCTCAAAACGCGTGTTCCAATAGCGGCAACACATTCCATATTTCATCTGAAGGCATTGGATGAGGTGGCTTGCAGGCGGGTTCAGCGGTCGTAGCGGTCGCAGCGCCTCCAGCGGTACCCCCGGTTGATGGCGTGGAAGGGTCAGGTCGCAAGGACGCAAGGCCCAAGGGGTGTGTGATGGTTCAGGGGTCAGGTTTGATGAAATCCAGGAGATGGTTGGGAGTAATTAGTGGGGTTTGATAAAGATGACTGCTTCGTGCTATGCAGTGCCGTGCATTGCGGCGTTCAGGAACGAGGCATCAATCGATCAATGAAATCAGAGACTTTTCTTCTTGTTCAAGGGACCGAGCTTCAATTATGGTCGAGTCCCGATCGATGGTGGTAGAGGCCTCAAGGTTCTTGATACTGGTGGTCGAGGCCTGGTGCTTCCATATTAAGCCACGGGCGGTTTTCACTCTGTCTCGCTGTAGTTTTGTCGGCGTTTGTTTCTAGCTCAGTGGTCGGCATTGGAAGTTGGAAGATGAGCGAAGGTATATTCAGGATGGTGTGGTTTCGTGTTTGTGTCATGTACGATGCAACTCAAAAGGAAAGGTACAGTCTTCTGATACGGTTAGGTTGCTTGCAGTTGTGCACCAACTAACTTAGTAGATTATTCATGGTTTGTGCAACTGGCCGATGGTGCACAAAACAGGCAAAGAACAGTGGATCTTGACTGAAAAGAGTCTTCAGGTGCGCCGTTGGCGGGTCTTTGAGCGTTTTAGCGGTTCCATTACAGCGAGTCGGCCGTGGAAATTTGACGTTATGCTGCGTTATTATGCATGATTTGTGCAAAAGGAGAAGCCCGCCCGTGCATCTTGGCTTACCCACGATGGACCCAAAATGGCGACTAAATCCCTGCTACATCCTTGAAAAAAGACTCACTACTGGGAAATGCCCCTGCGCCCCCTGGTCCTTTGTCTCGCGGTTCTTTGGCACTGACTGGCTGGTCCGTTGACACCCTTCACTGAGCGTCCGGTCCCTTTCCCTTTCCCGTTTCTTCTGACTCGCTTCGCTTCGCTACCTTACCTACCTTTCCTCTCCATCCTCCCCCATCTCACTCCCATCTCCTCTTTCAACAAAACAAGCCACTACCTCCGGCCGCTCGTTCGTTCCAGTCCCTCTTTCATCTCCCCCCCACACTTTCAAAGCGTTTGTTCTTTCTTCACCTTGCTTGACTTGACTTTGAAGCGTATCGTGGTTAGCATCAACTACCTGCGTACCACCATCGTCTCATTTTCCCTCGTCTGGTTTTTTTCTTTTCCTTTTTCACGGCATCTGGATCTTCTTTGTTCAACCGCTGCCTCGACAACACGTACGTACGCACGCACGCACGCACGCCCGATCGATCGATACCCTCAACTCAACTCGACCCCTTTGACCACCCACTCTTGACGACTCAACGGCACTGCTGGATCAAGCCTTCGACCATCAGCAGCCTTTATTCATACTCGACAAAGGGTACATACATACATATCGTTGCCGCTTCTCTCGACAACCAGAACGACGACTTTGAGCCTGCCCATCGAACGTTTGAGTCAACTTGGGACAATCCTAGGCGAAGGCCTGACCATTGGATCCGATTCACCTCGATTCCAGTTGATCTGACTCGAGTTCTGCATCGACGCCCAGCAGATAATACCCGCGCCTTGCTACTGCACATTCGCTCAAACCCTGATATACACAATCAAACACCATGAAGACCTCAACACTCATCACAATGGCCATTGCGGCTGCTGGCTTTGCCGGCGTCAACGCAGACAAGAAGGGAGTACAATTGCCCAAAGTCGAGCCCGTCCTAAACCAGCAGACTTCTCAGGGCTGCTTCAAGTCCGTCGGCAACATGACGGTTGAGATGCAAGGACAGACATTGTCAAGTGGCCTATGCTTTAATACATGCAAGAAGAAGTACTTGACCTTCGCCCTACAAGGATCCAAGTGCTACTGCGGCATGGTTTACCCTGACCAAGATGATCTGGTTGCTGATAAGAATTGCAACTGGCCATGCCCTGCTTATCCTCCTGAGGCCTGTGGTGCTCTAAAAACCTACTACTCAATTTTCAACACAGGCGTGGAACTCGCCCCCGACAATTACGTGCCGGACAAGTCGACAACAAGTGCTGCGGAATCTGCCACCAAGTCTTCTGATTCCACTGAAACCGAAGCAACAGGAACCCAGGACGCCGCTACTACTTCAGAACCAGCTACTGAAGAAAAGGATGGTCCCAACGTGGGTGCCATCGCCGCTGGTGTCGTCGTGGGCGTGGTGGTTATTGGTGCTATTGGAGGTGGAGCTATTTTCTTCGTCCGTCGCCGACGTAATGCTGAGATTGAGGAGGAGCATCGCCGTAATGCCGCCGTCAACGCCTTCATCAACGGCTCCAAGCCTCCTGGCAGCAGCGGCAGCATCTCCATGACGGATTCTCGCCTTGACCCCGTCATGGCTCACCGAAGACTTAGCGACGGCAGCATCGCTGATAACCAAGATTACTCTCGAAGAATTCTACGGGTAAGTTGATGGAGTGGATATTGATAAAATTATGATCATATTTTGCTAACTTATCCCCAGGTCACCAACGCATGAGCAAATCTTGCGTCTGAGATCTCGACAGAGATTACCTCTCGCCCGTTTCTTCACACTCGGCATTTACGGCGTTTTCGGGATGATAGCTCATGTCTATTTGCCAGTCGATCACCCCCGACGACCTGGCGGCGTTTGACTCTTTTCTGGGCGTAGGATTAGACATTTTTCTACTATTTGCGTCTGCGGAATTACGACTGGATTTGATCAAGCACGCTCCACGGCACGCCGGCTACACCTGCGCCATCCACTCATTACCTCCTTACTCTTAAACTAAGCCTTGATCGAAACGACTGGAGAAGATGGGAATAATACCGCAAGTGCCCTTTCAGATGCCATCTTTCCCTGGATCCGTTTCACTGTGGATGTCGTCTTCGGTTGGGGGCATTTCAGCGGCAATCATACCCGCGTGTAATCGGCACGTCTGTTTTCTTTTCTTCATGACAGGGAGTCCTGTGTCTCCTGTGTACAAATTCCCCCTCTATTTGCTGGGTAGGGCGGGTTTAAATCTAAAAATAAGGGGACGAATAGTCCTCTTGGGATATTGGGCATGGTGCTGGGGAGTGGGGTGTCACATAGATACATTGGGACGCAGGAGAGATGTCAACCCCGTGGAGGAGATATCACGAATGGGGGGTTGACAGATAGTGCGGGATATCCTATCGTCGCTTTATTTACTTTTTCACTTGACCGTTATCTTTTCCGTATCATTGACCGATGATTGTGGTGGTCATGGTGTCTCCTGTATGTAGGATTGTGCATAGTCATATACCACAACTTAGGACTTCAGATGCTGGTTCATTGAGTCTTTCTTAACTTAGTGATAAGGTAAGGTGACATTGCACAGTTACACATGGACCCCTGTTGAGCACTTTGATACATGTTAACGTCAAATACCCCACAACCGGCCACCCTAATAACCGGCCACCGACTAGCCACCCGAATTTACTACCGGCCACTAAATAAACCATAACTTTAAAATACTATAACTTTATTAATAAAATTCCTATAAAATTCATTTTACTATTAATTAATTTAGAATGCCTTAATTAATTAAAAGCAATATTATTACTATAATTTTAGATATATAAAACGGTCTATTTATTAATAAAGCCATAATATACTATAGCCTTAACTATTTAACCCTCTAAGAATACATTAAAGGTAAGAAAGGACTAGAATAATATAATAAAGACTGCTAGAAGCTATTTAAAAAGTAAGAAAAGAAGCTAATAAACTAGATTCTTATTTAAGATAATTTAAAATACCTTATTAATTACTAATAAGTTAGGACTTTCGCTAGTAAAATAGCTATATATAATGGCTATCCTAATAGTATTAGGAAATATTAGCTATAGTTATTTCTTTATTACTATCTAAAAGTAAGGACTTTAAAAAGTAAGAAATTAAATATTAATTAATATAATAAAGTAAATACTAATTTAATAAAGGATTTCTTTACCTTTTTAATAATCCTAGCTATTTATTAAATTAAATAAGAGAATAAATATAATACTAACGAGGTTAGGATAATAAAAGGGGTTAGTTTAAATAGTCTAGTCCTTAGTTATATAAAAAAGAAAGAAGCTCTTTTAAAGCAGCCTAGTTCCAGGTCTTAGATTATAATTCTAGAGTATATTTTAGTAATTAGGAAAGTACTAAGCCCCTTAGTTATCTTTAAAGGGAAAATAGTCTAATAGTAATATTTCCTAGCTAATTTAGATTTCCTAAATAACTAGAATTTTACTTATAGTAAGAAAGATTAGATTAGTAACTAAATTGCATTAATTTAATTAAGAACAGTCTTTATTTTATTAATAATACCTAAGAAGAAAGGGGAATAGAGACTCCTTATTATTAATAATTATAGAAGTTATATAATAAAGGAATTCCTTTAGGAATACTATAAAAGTAAGA